>PVIA01014726.1:0-25736 GCA_004024845.1 Tonatia bakeri | reverse complement strand
CCGAGTGTAGGAGGAGTCGGAAATAGGGCTGCAGAGGAAGATTGGCGCGGGGATTTAAACCCAGGCACGGCAGCCATAGTGGAGAGAACCACGCGGATTTGGCTGAGTGGGGACTCCCGTGGTCTTGGAGGATAGAGGACCACGTGGCTGGAGTGGTGGAGAAAGAACCACATGGCTGGAGCAGTGGAGAGAGGACCACGCACCTTTGCCAGAGTGGGTTCCCCCACAGTAGTAGTAGGGGGAACCGTCACCCGGTTTTAGCAGAGATTCTGGCGACACAGCTGATGGTGCTGAGAACCAAGAGAGGCCTACCAGCCAAGCACGGATTACTGGGAATAACCAGACATTGCCTGAGACTGGACTTCTATTTCCTTTCCTGAGATACGGTACCCCATACTGGGCAAGGGGGAAGGAAGGACTGTGTGCATTTGTGGGTGTTTTAAGGGACTTTAAGATTTTGATAAAGACATTAGGTCACTGCCTTAAGTTTGTATAGCACTAAATAAATGTTTTCCTTTCCTTTTCACAAATCTCTGGCATTGAGAGATATCTTTCCTTTAAGGCGGCGGACAAGACGGACCTGAATCTCTTTCAGTAAGAGTATCACCGTCCCGGGCCCCCCTTGTTCTGCTCTGTAACAGTGCTGGGAACCAAGAAAGGCCTACCAGCCAAGCACGGATTACTGTGAAAAACCAGGAGCTGCCTGAGCCATGGACTTCCATTTCTTTCCCTGAGATACGGTACCCCAGACTGGGCAAAGGGGGGAAGGAAGGACTGTGTGTGTTTGTGGGTGTTTTAAGGGACTTTGGGAGTTTGATAAAGACATTAAGTCATTACTCTTAAGTCTGTATAACTTGGATAAATAATTCCTTTCCTTTTCACCAATCTCTATTGGAAAGCTATAATTCTCTGGTGAAGGGAAAGGTGAACCTAGTACAGGGGGACCCTAGGAGAAACAGGGATTAATTCGGTAACATTGTGGGACCCTCTTCCCTGGTGGCCAATCAGGGAAAATCATGGGAGACCACATGTGCAATAGCTTTAAGGTAATACAACTATTTGTATATGTGCAGTAAAAGCCCACCAGAACTAGCCAGGAAGGATCTGCCCTATAAGAATAGAGTCCCTCCAGCCCATGAGGTCAATCTCTGCTTGGAGTTGGCCTGCTCCCATGTTTTCTTCTGTGAACTCTGGGTATTGGTTCAATTCTTTGTTCCGATCACCAAGAACCTGGCTACCTGTGCCCACCTGTGAAAAAACTGGCACATATAAAATGGAATCTTACCCATAAAAAAGAAAAAGGAAATCCTAATATTTGAGACAACATGGATGAACCTGAAGGACATTATACTTACTGAAGTAAGCCAGACACAGAAAAAAAAAGGTATGATCTCACTCTATATGGAATCTTAAAATGTTTAATTCATAAAAGCAGACAGTAAAACAGAGGTTGCTAGGGGATGAGGGGGAGGGAAAAGCAGATATTTGTCAAAAGGTATAAAACTTCAGATATAGGATAAGTTCTGGGCATCTAATATACAGCATGGAGATGGTGACCTTAGTTACCATTTATATTGTGTACTTGACACTGTATTGTGTACTTGAAATTTGTTAATTTAAGTGTTCTCAATACATATACACACAAAAAGTACTCTGTGAGGTGCCCTGCCAGGTGCAGTCCAATTTGTTGGAGCACCATTCTGTAGCTGAAAGTTTGCTTGTTCCATTCCCCATCAGGGCACAGGACTGGGTTGCAGGTTCCATCCTCAGTCTGGGTGCTGATGATCCCTGGTCCAGGTGTATGTGGGAGGCTGCTCTGCATGGTGTAGGCCCAGCTCCCACAGGGAGATGCACAGGACCCACGCCCACAGATGGGTTTTCCAGTGGGGAATCAGGCCTGCAATGTACCTAGGCCACTATGAGTCTTGCTTTTTGCTAAAACTCCCTCAACCTGAATTGACATTTAATGCAAAGCAATTTCCTAAAAACTGTGCTAAACCTTCCAAGGAGGAGTGTAACCAGTTCAACTACTTTTGCCTTTTCATTTGTAAATATCCCTTTTCTGTGATGTGATTACCAGCATCCTCTCCTTTGTTTCCTGTATAAGATAACCACCTAAAGCAAGCCTGTGCATAGTTAATGAGGACCTTGTAATGTGCCCAGTAGAGACAATAAAAGCTCATTGGAGGAAGGCCAAAGCTTTTGCTCTTATTGAGAAAAAAGCCATGCTGTCCCTTTTCCTCCACAGGACTCGGTTGTCCATGTGAATTTGTCTCATATTTCATCCATAATGATACAGACCCTGCATCAGGTGTATATGAGAGGCAACCAATTGATGTTTCTCTAACATATGAATATTTCTCTCTCTCCCTTACTATCTCTCTAAAAAATAATGAAACCCTTGGGCTGGGCTACAAAAAATAACTATGTGAGGTAATGCATGTGTTAATTTGTGGTAATCATTTCACAATATGTATGTATATAAAATTATCATGTTGTGTAATTTAAATATATAGAATTTCTATTTTTCAATTATAACAATAAAATGGAAAACTGGGGTAAAAAATACATCATTTTGAAAAGTGATCATTTATAATTTTGGAAACTATAAATAATGAAATATTCTTTAAGAAAACAATGCATTGCTGAGATATTTTTAATTGATGCGAACTTAAGAAATAAGAAGTTACCCCTTATATCACCCTAACTCAATATCACATTGAAGAACAGAACACATATAGCAACTATATCAAGTTTTTACTACTTGATAACATTACAAAAAGGAGATAAGACGAATGAAGCAGTTTCTTATAAAGATAGCATCTAGAATTGAAATTATAAAATGAATAGAAAACATCCTCAAAGATATCTTCAGTAAGATATGAGTTAAATATCAAATAAAATTATTACACAAGTCAGTTAATTAGAAGTTTCTAAGAGTTTGACATATGAAATACTGACTTTAAATTATTAGAACCTAATAATTTAAAACCTAACCTAACAAAAACTAATCTTTTGTCCTAACACTGCAATTTGAAGAACTAATCTTTCTTCCTGTACCACCAGTTTCATTTGCATAGGAATGGTTTCATAAATTTTATAATATATGTATTGTATATACATGCACATGTATATGAGCTATGTGTATGTGAAAATGTATAAGCTATATACCTATACACATATACATATACACGTATTATATATACACATATATTAATGTACATCGATATACATACATATATACATATACACATATATCACATTTTTAGAAGCAGATATATGTCTAGACATATTTTTCCCTGAAAATAAATGCTTTCAGACATATATCCAGTGCAAAATTAAAAAACCCTATGCACTAGGTAAAATGTAAATTTGATTAATATTTTTTTGTTACTATCTTATATCACAAGCTGGGCTTCTTCAAAGGAGCATCATTGACTGATGTTTCTCTGCATTGGACTACACTTACATTTAACCAGCTCTACAATGCTCCATTCACACCCATAGAAATGTTTGTTAGTTTAAGCAAATTATCAGAACATGTTAATTACAGTTGTTGTTGATATGGCACTTTCTAAGAAAAAACATTATCTGTGCACAAAGACTAATAACAACTAGTAAAGTTCTATCAAACACAGAGGTGGAAAACATGGGATGCACACAAAAATTTGAATCACTTTGCTCAAAAGAACAAATATAAATGACTGTGGAGGAAAGTGACTTGACTTGTGAAAGATCCCAGCCAAGCCCAAACCTTTACCCTTATTACTCTGTGAGTTAATGATGGTCAGCATGGATTTTTGAGGGTTTGACTGTCAAAATTATAATAATAAAGCTGTTTGAAATTACCAAAAAATTTGTACTGCCCTATATTTTTATCTTTTTGCTTAATGTATATTTGTAAGCAGACTACTTGAAATTCATTTTCAACTTTGTATGTGGTTTTTCTTCTTGCCCACATTTCTTCCAGTAGTCATTCCTTATTCACCATATATGACCAAGTTAAAAGGTCATCTCTAGGATGCCTTTATTGTATACCTTTATCTTCAGAACTCTTGTTCTTTCCAGTTTAGTATATGGAGTTCCTTTCCTGTCCCATGAGATCTGTGTAACTACCACAACATCTGTTAATTCACATTCTGTTTGTTTGCATCATAGAAAAAAGGGGTTGCCTTTATTTTGTACCCTAGTCTAATATGATGTCTAGTAGTTAAAAAGGCCTAAAGATATCTTCAATGAGTCAATAAATGCACTTGCTTTCTTTTCTCCCTAAGCATTAAAGCACTGGAGTGTCCTGGAAGCTTATACCTTAATTCTGCATTAAATTCTGTTTTCTTCACTGTAGTATTCATTTTCATGCTGGTAGAAATTTCCCAAACATTTTTTTAGAATGCATGATAGCCCTTCAATTAACCTCAAGAATATATATTCTCCCAAAAGCATAGATTCAACACAATCCCTATTGATATTAATGATATATTCTAACATCATCTAGTATCAAAACACTAATGATATATTCACAGATATAGAACAAACATTTCAAAAGTTTATATGGAACCATAAATGACCCAAATAACCTCAGCAATTTTGAGAAAGAAGAATAAAGCAAGAGGAACCACAACACCTGTTATCAAACTATATTACAAGGCCACTGTAGTCAAAAGAGTCTGGTACTGGCAAAAGAACAGAAACATAGATCAATCAAACAGAACAGAGAGCCCAGAAACAAACCCAAGTCTCTATGGTCAATTAATATTCGACAAAAGTGGCAGGAGCATAAAATGGAGTAAAAATAACCTCTTCAACAAATGGTGTTGGGGGACTTGGACAGCTACATGCGAAAAAAATGAAACTCAACAACCAACTTACACCATACAAAAAAATAAACTCAGATAAAAGACTTAAATATGTCAGGACACCATAGATGTCCTAGAGAAGAACATAGGCATGATAATTTCAGATATTCCACACAGCAATATTTTTACCAATATGTCTCCCAGAGCAAGTGATATAAAGGAAAGAATAAACAAATAGGACTACATGAAACTAAAAGGCTTCTGCATGGCTAGGGAAAACGTCAGCAAAATGAAAAAGGAACCAACCATATGGGGAATGTATTTGTCAATGATACCTTGGACAAGGGTTTGATATCCAAAATATAGAAAGAACTTATACAATTCTGCACCAGTAGGACAAACAATCCAATTAAAAATTGGGAAAATGACCTGAAGAGACCTTTCTCCAAGGAGGACATTCAGAGGGCCCATAGATATCTGAAAGGATGCTCAACATCAGTAGCCATCAGAGAGATGCTAATGAAAACTTCAATGAGATACCACTTCACACCAGTCAGAATGGCCATCAAAAACAAATCAAAAACAAGTGCTGGTGAGGATATGGAAAAAAGGGAACCCTAGTACACTGTTAGTGGGAATGCAGATTGGTGCAGCCAGTGTAGAAATCAGTATAGAACATCCTCTAAAAGCTAAAAATGGCACTTTCTTTTGACCAGATTATTCCACTGCTGGTATTATGCCCTAGAATCCTGAAATACCAATTCAAAAGAACCTATACACCCCAATGTTCATAGTGTTATTTTCAAGAGCCAAATGCTGGAAACAGCCGAACTATCCATCAGGAAATGAGTGAGTGGATCATAAAACAGCAGTGCACTTACACAATGAAATGCCACAGAGTAGAAAGAAAATGAAACTCTTACCCTTCAAGACAACACGGATAGAACTGGAGAGCATTATGCTAAGTGAAATAAGCCAGTCAGTGAAAGACAAATGCCATATGATCTCACCTATAAGTGGAAACTAATTAACGGAACAAACAAGTGAGTAAAATAGAACTATAGTCATGGAAATAAAGAAAAAACTGACAATGACCAGTGGGGTGGTGGGAGTGAGATAATGGCAGAGGGGAGAAGGGGAAAAGTTAAGTTAAGGAACATGGATAAAGGACCCATGGACAAAGAACTTGGGGGGAGGATTGAAGGTGGGAGGTGGAGGTGGATAGGGCAGGGGAGAGTAATGGGGGATAAATGGGATAACTGTCATTGAACAACAATAAAAATAGTTAAGAATAAAATTGTATGATCTGGAAATCCTACTACTAATTTTATGCCCCAAATAATTATTTAAAATCTATGCAAACATTTGTATTTAAGTGTTCTTAGCAATATATCTCATAATAGCTGCAAATGAAAGCCATCCAAATGTTCATCAGTTGATTAACTGATCAGATGAATACATAATATATATCTACACAATTGGATATTACTCAGATATAAAAAGAAAGAAATACTAGCACTTGCTACAACATGGATGAACCTAGAAAACATTTCGCTAAGTGAAAAATGCGACACAAAAGGCCACATATTGTAGGATTCCATATCTATGAGATGTTTAGGATAGGCAAATTTTATGGAGACAGCAAGTAGATTAGTGATTGCCAAGGACTAAGGGAGTAAGAAATGACAGTTATTGTCTATGAATGGGTTTTATTTTTTGAGATGATTAAAAAGTTTTGACATTACAGCACAGGGAATATAGTCAATAATATTGTAATAACTATGTATAGTGCCAGATGGTTACTTGAAATATTGGGTGGAACATTTTATAAATTATAACCACTGTGCTATACATGTGAAACTAATATAAATTAATATTTAATGTAAACTGTAATTGAAGAATTTTTCAAAATTAAAACAAAATTAAATAAGAAATTAAAGTTGTAAGTCAAGAGGGAAAAAGAAAAATGAACAAATTGACAGATAAAGAAAAAATAAAAATAAAATATTCTAGACTAAATAGTGAATATGGTTGTACAATTTTATGAATATACTAAAAGTCACTGAACAGTAGTCTTTCAAAGGATAAGTTTTTTGTTATATAATTTATACTCTAATAAATAAAATTAAGGACTATTCAGTAAAGAAACTTGTCTAACCTTTTAAAAAATGTCTTTATCATAGAAAAGCAAAAAAAAAACTGATAACTTGTTCTAGTTTAAAAAATCACATAAATGCAATAAATGATCTTGTTAATCTTATATAAAATTTTTGAAAAAATAGATAAGACTTCACTATGATAATGGCACTGTACATTGGATATTACATTAGTATTATATCAATGGTATTAATTTTAAATTTCTTGAGCATGACTCTAATTTGTGATCATATAAGAAATTACCTTTCTTCTTTGGAGATACATGCTTATGTAGTTAGGGTATTGGTACTCTAATGCCTGGAACTCTTAAATGGTTCATCAACAATAAACTTAAAAATTACATGTATAGTGATAAGGTAAATGTAGTACATTGTTAGTATTTGGTAATCTAAGCAGATGTCTATGGTGTTCATTTTAGTACTTTTATGACTTTTCTGCTGTAGGTTTTAAACTTTTCAAAATAAAAGGTTTAGAAAATGAGTTAAATTATAGAGTAAAAATAAATATAAGCATATATTATAATAAATTTAAATACACCTCAGTGCAATATCCATGCCACCACAGATGAAAATATGCATACCTAGAAAACAGACTTTTAGTTTCTAAGGACTGATGGTCTCCTGTGTTAAATCTGCCTTTAAAAGTCTTAACACTTTTAAAAGTTTTAATATACATTTCAGTCTATTTAATATACATTTAGTATACCTTCAAATGTTTTAATTCACTTACTATACCTCTCAAAATTTGATGAGTGACAGCATTTTGGTTAAAGAACAAATTAATGGCTTCCATTATTTGAGAAGTAGCCTGTAAACACAATTAACTATTGTCATCGATAGCTTTCAGTTGTCAAAAAGTACAGTGAAAAGTTAGTAATATTTTCAGTTGAGCAATATAATCATCCTTAGATTTCTTTTTGCTAGAAAGAATTGATTGTTCTCTGAATTTTGCAAACATGATGCATGAGGCTCCTTGTCACTGCATACAGTAGTAAGAGCATTACATTTGCACAGCCTCTCCCTCTGGTGCATCTCCTACAATAGGAACCCTAAGTATAACAATGTATAGTCCTTTTGATAAATGCTTTTCCTTTATAAATGCAGATTTAACTATCCCTGTTCTAATAATAAAGCACAGAATAGAGAGGAACATTCTAACAGGAGGAAAATAACCACCTTCCCCATGTGTAGATAATGATTCAAAGCCTCTTAAAATATTTTTTTCATTCATTTTCTTCTAACCTCTTGTGTTTTAGATATTCAATATAGAGTGTTTTTTTCCTTTTGTATTACACTGTGTTTGATGCATTAAAATGAGAGGGAATTCTTTGCATTTTATTTTTATGTGTTATTTTACGTAAGAAGTCAGAAATTCTTTTCACTTGCTAGGACCAAAAAAAAAAAGAGAGAGAGAGAGAACTATTACTTGACATTAGATCTAGAAATAATATGGTGATCCAATTGTTCTGCCAATATGTCACTAGGGTACACTATACCCAGAGAGTATAACATGTAGAATTAAAATGCTGATAGGTGTGAGGAAGGTTGGAATCCAGAGAACGTTATTCATCCTAAGAGTCACCTCTGTTCTATATTGAAGACTTCTCTCTGAGAACCAACTTGATAGGGAATAATAAAGTCAGAATCTGTTCTTGAGCCATCAAAAACAAAACACAAGGATATTGCCTTCTTTGTTGGCAAAGGACAACTAATATTAATTTTGAAGAATGGTCACTTCTTTAATACATGTGATTAAAGAACAGAGTGTTTAGATTTTGCTTGAAATATTTTTTAAGTTCCTGGGTTAGACAAGACCTATGTGGACTTTGTCCATACTACTGTTCTTCTTGGGACTAAATCTGTTTTCCCATGTGCAGTCACTAAGCCTACCTTCCTCATGCTGCTCTCACTCTCCTCCTTCCACACTTATAGAAACCCCTTCTCTAATTGATAGTGTAGCCTCTGCAGGCAAGGGTGATCTTGGGCAGAGCACATCTGGCATAAAATAAACCTCAAGGGACCAGCAAGTAATTCAAAGTTGTTTATAAATTAAAACGAAGATAATCAAACTAAATTTTTTAAACTCCCCCCCATTTTTAGGGAAAAAAATGTTGATCTTTGGAATTAAAGAAAAACTCTATTTTTATGTGATTTTTCAGCTAAAATTAAGTGCCCACACATACTGTTTTATGCTATATTAGTTCTTATGAAAACTGCCAGTATCATTGATGTAACTAAACTTCATAAATTACCTATATTTGATATATTGCTTGAATGTTTGTAATTGAATTATTTATGCATTATTTTTGCTTAACTACCATTCCTAGATGTTCTTATTTAACTTATCTGTTTGTAGCCAAGGCATTACTTTATTTTAAAAAATCCCATCAGATAAATTTATTTTTTAAAAGACTTTTTATTTTTAAAGATTTTATTTTTTTATTTTTAGAGAGGGAAGGGAGAGGGAGAGAGAGAGAGAGAAACATCAATGTGCGGTTGCTGGGGGACATGGCCTGCAACCTAGGCATGTGCCCTGACTGGGAATCAAACCTGTGATGCCTGGTTCGCAGCCCGCGCTCAATCCACTGAGCTACGCCAGCCAGGGCTCAGATAAATTTATTTTTTAATAAACTTTGAGAAACACTGGATTAGAAAATAGTAGGGTCTTTATATTTTATGTTATTTTCCTTACTGTTGTTATGTGGACATATATCACAGCATTTAAGGATAAAAGGCAATATGTGTCCACATTTATTACATGTAATATATAAATATATGTAATAAAATGATAAAACAAATGGAACAAACTGTAATCAATTGTTGAATATGGATAAAAGGTTTGAAGGAGTCTTAGATGCTTCTCTAGAACATATTCTAAAAGATCAAAATTATATCAAAATAAAGGATACTGGACTTCTGGCCAAGATGGAAGCACAGGTAGATAAACTTTGGCTCTTTGCACAAACAAAAGATAGACAACAAAAAAATTTAAAAACAAAACAATAACCCAAAACTACCAGAAAATGAAACTGTATAGAAGTCCGACAACCAAGAAGTTAAAGAAGAAACATTCATCCACACTGGTACGAGGGGAGGAGATGGGCAGCTGGTGTGGAGAGGATTCACGGCAAGGCAGCAATGGGACAACTGGAGCAGGTGAGAAGGCAGCTGGTGTACTGAGCGATCCCACATATACATAAAGAAAAATCAGGAAGAACAACAAGGGAGCAAGACAGACCATGAAACCTAGGGTTCTAATGCGGGGAAATAGAGCTACAAAACTTTGACTGAAAAAAACCTGTGAGGGTTACAGTGGCAGGAGAAACGCCCAGCCTCACAGGAGAGTTTATGGGAGAGACCCACAGGATCCTAGAACATACACAAACCCACCTACCTGGAAATCAACACCAGAAGGGCCCAATTGGCTTGTGGGTAGCAGAGGAAGTGACTGAAAGCTGAGAGCTGAACAAGTGGTGTTATTCCCTCTCAGACTTCTCCCCCACATACAGTACCACAATGCAACAACATGAGTTGCCCTGCTGTGATGAATACCTAAGGCCCTACACCTTACTATGTAATAGGCACACCCAGACAAAAAATAGGGCCCAAATGAAAGAACAGATCAAAGCTCCAGAAAAAATACAACTAAGTGATGAGGAGATAGCCAATGTATCATATGCGCAGTTCAAAATATTGGTAATCAGGATGCTTACAGAATTAGTTGAGTAAAATAGAGTAAAAAGTGAATGCTATGAAAAGTGAAATGGAGGAAAATGTAAAGGGAACCAACAGTGAAGGGAGGGAAACTGGGACTCATATCAGTGGTTTGGAGCAAATAGAAGAAATAAACATTCAACCAGAAGAGAATGAAAAAACTAGAATTAAAAAATAATGAGAGGCTTAGGAATCTCCAAGACAACTTTAAACTTTCCAACATTCAAATCATAGGGGTGCCAGAAGGAGAACAGGAAGAGCAAGAAATTGAAAAAAAATGGTTGAAAACACAATGCAGGAGATCTTCCCTAATTTGGCAAAAGAAATAGATTTCCAGGAAGTCCAGGAAGCTCAGAGTCCCAAAGAAGTTGGACCCAAGCAAGCACACACTAAGGCATATAATAATTACATTACCCAATATGAAAGATAAGGAGACAGTCTTAAAAGCAGCAAAAGAAAGGGAGACAGTTACCTACAAAGGAGTTCCCATCAGGCTATCAGCTAATTTCTCAAAAGAAATCTTGCAAGCAAGAAGGGACGGGCAAGAAGCATTCCAAGTCATGAAAAGCAAGGGCCTAAATCCAAGATTACTTTATCCAGCAAAACTATCATTTAGAATGGAAGGGCAGATGAAGTGCTTCCCAGATTAGGTCAAGTTAAAGGAGTTCATCATTACCAAGCCCTTATTATATGAAATGTTAAAGGACTTATCTAAGAAAAAGAAGATAAAAAATATGAACAGTAAAATGACAACAAACTCACAAGTATCAACAACCAAACCTATAAAAAACAAAAACAAACTAAGCAAACAACTAGAACAGGAACAGATTCACAGACATAGAGATCACATGGAGGGTTATCAATGGGGAGTGGGAGGGAGGGAATTGGGGGAAAAGTGCAAGGAATAAGAAGCATAAATGGTAGGTACACAGTAGACAGAGGGAGGTTAAGAATAGTATAGGAAATGTAGAAGCCAAAGAACTTATTATATATATGACCCTTGGATATGAACAAAGGTTGGGGAATGATGGTGGGAGGAGATCCAGGGTGGAGGAGAAAAAATGGGACAACTGTAATAGCATAATCAATAAAATATATTAAAAAATAAAAAATAAAGGATACTAATAATAATCTGATCTTGCTTTCAGAAAATATTGGATACACCCTGAATTTTCTTTCCACTATCCAAAGATAGAATTTTCTCTTTTCCCCCCACATTTTTAATGTTAGTATAAGCAAGATTATACTTTATTTTGTAGATAAAAGACATGTGGATATAAAATATAGTGTAGGGAATATAGTCAATAATACTGTAAAACTTATGTAAGGTGTCAAGTGAATACTAGACTAATAATTATGTTGTATACCCAAATCTAACATAGTTCCATATGTTAATTATAATTAAAGATAAATTAAATATATATATGTATTTTACTGAGATACCATGGATTCACAAATGTTTTGTGTAAAAATCACACCTTTGTTAAATCCTACATTTAATAGAACTTAACAGTTTTCAAGGACATTTCAGACAAATTGTTTCATTTGCTTCCTTCAAAAATCTGAGAACACTGTTATGGTAATAATTATAATGCCCATTTTACAAATGAGAAGACTAAAAGTCACAGATGATGATTACTTGAGCATGTTTTCAGAGTTGGTGGGTTATGAAGGAGCCGGCATCACATCTGCATACTACCATGGTGGGGGATTCTCTGTAAAAAGTAATTTATTACATATCTTACAGATCATTGCATTAATTTCCCATGACTGCTATAGCAAATCACTACACATTTAATAACTTGAAAGAATACAAATTTATTATTTACCAGTTCTGGAGGGCAGAAGTTTACAATGTGTCTGCAGTTTACAATTTCTCTGGAGGTTGTAAAAGAGAATCTGTTTTCTTACCTTATCCAGCTTGTTGAGGTTCTCTGCATTCTTAAGCTCATGGCCCTTTCTTGCATCTTTAAAACCACTATTGTAACATCCTCTCTCCAACCTCCCACCTCTCTCTAATATGAAACATTGTGATTTGATGTAAGGCTCATTTTTATAATCCAAGATAACCTTTCATCTGAAGATACTTTACTTGGTCACATCTTCAAAGTCTATTTACCTAAGGTAACATATTCAAAGACACTAGAAATTAAGACATTGAAATGTTTAGGGAATCATTAGACTAACTTCATCTTATGGAAGCATCCATATACCCAAAACTTTCAATTAGCTTTTTAGTGTCTCTTATTTATTTTATAATTAATGAATATTTTAAAAAATTCTCCTTATTAGAAAATTAATATAAAAAGTAGAAAAATGAGATAAATCAGATAATACAGAAACAGAATAGAAGTTTAAATAAATTTCTCTATAATTAATATCTTCATAAAAATCATAATACCTAGGTGGAATTTTGTCCATTAAGAAGTCTTTTCTGAAAAAAATAACATGAGAAGCACATCTAAATCAAAACTGTAAAAACAGAAGTGAAAATTCAAAAGAAAGATTGAACTATCAATTTAAAGCAATATCTGAAAATGAAAACAAAAAATTAAATTGTTTTGAAATAAAAGAGAAACATAATAAAATTCAAAAGTAATTAAGGTGGTACAACTCCTGACTAAAGGAATTTTAGAAAATGAAGAAGGGGTAATAACACCCTCAAAAAAATTTAGGAACAATTTTCCACACTTAAAGGTATGAACTTCAGGGAGAAAAAAAGCATGTATGAGACTCTAGATTTAAAATGCTCAGGGCAGAAATCAACAACACTGATAAATTTCAGAGCATGTGACATGGAAATAATATTCCAAAAGTTTTGAATAACTCATACAGAAATAATTAAAATCAAACTGGCTTTAGATTTCTCAGGCTTTGATGCTTGAGCAAAGCAAAGTATGCTTTGGAGAAAACTCAAAAACTACCTTTAATTTTTTAAAGGAAGAAGTCTTTTGCCCTAAAATTTTATACCCACATAAACATTAAAATAAGTGTGATGGCTGATAGAACATTTTCCAGAATGACCTCCCACGTAGCCTTTCCTAGCAAACTACTGCTGTGTTTTTATTTGTTTGTTTTTCTTTGTTTGCTTGTTTTTGGCAAATAAAAGTATAAGCCCAGGAAGCAAAGTTTCAGAAAGTTCTGAGACTCAAACTATATAACATCAAAGAGCTGCCCTGTGTAGCAAATCCAGAGACAGAAAGGACTGGGAGAGGAAAACACAGGTTATGTGTTGAAGCTCCTAATAGGGTGGTGGGAACACAGAGGAATAATCTAAATTTTTAACAAGTTTCCATGTGATGATGATGTTATTGGATTTAAAACCCCACTTTGAGAGCCACCGTCCTGGGAAGTCCCCTCTGTGGCTGTGGGCTTTCTGCTGGCTGCAGAAGTACATCAGTCCAGTTGAGGAAGGCAACCAGAGTGTCATGGACTCACAGCCCTCTCTGTGGAGGGAGCTGCTGGTGACACACCCAAGCTTTCCTGCCTTTATATAGGAAACTGAATCTGAAGAGAAGTGATTGGCTTGATAACAAATTCTTTAATGCTGTCTCTCTCTTTGTGTGTCTTCACTAATTCTCTATCAGTGTTTCTTGAGATACCCTCTTGGTAGAGAACTCAAACCATAGGAATGAAGGATCATGACAATTAGCTTAATTAAATGAATATAAAAACAATTTAGAAAAATTAAACTTTATAGTAGCCCATTATATAATTTTGTATAGTCCTTTGTTTCCTTTTTTTACATAATGCCATTCAGATGGTTTATTTACAGCCCAAGAATTAGCAGTGATGCCATATTAGAACTACTTTTTAAAATGATTTTAAAAATCACATCAATCATTTTGGTATATTTTCTTCATTTATGGAACCTAATTTGTTTTGTTGAAATTTTTGTTGTCCTGTGAAAATTAAAATATGACTATTAGTATTTATTTTCCAGCTAGAACATTATTAACAGGCTCACGACTGCCACAAAAACTTAAGAAAGAAATTTATATGATATTTATTGATGTAGACTTGCAAGGGGTAACATTTCTACCCACTAATCTAGGAACAAGGAAATGTGTCAAACAGGAAACACCTTTAAATGTGGAGATGTAAGAGTAGTCAGTTTTCCGTGGTGCATAAAGTGAAAGTGAAAGGTTTATTTTAGATCCTTAAAGAAAAGAGAAAGAAGTGCATTTCAAAGCCTGGGTGATAACTTAGGTGACAGGGACCCCACTGCCTGAGGGCACTTGCATGGGCCTGAGCAGCCTTCCTCACACATGCTGGTGAAAGGATGGTTTTATCCTCAGGCAAAACTACATGGATTCAGTGAAAAATTCTTTCTTACATCACATGGCATGTCAGAGTGCCACACACTGTCTTCTTGCCGAGCTTATAATGAGTTTTTCTCACTGCTATTACCTGAGCCCCAAAATGTACATTAAAGGAGTCTGTCGATTAACGTTTAGATCAAAACAGGACCTACATGAGTGCTGGCAGAGCTTCATGGGGACAATTCTACAGAGTCCAAATGTCTACTCATATACTTTCAACACTCTGTTACTAAGACCGTATAATGTTCAGTTAAGAGGATGTGATCCCTCAGGATTCACAAAAGCATATGAATTCTGTATATTACAATTAGTTACATGATGTCAGTTAATAAATCAGCAGTTTCCATGTAGTTTTGCTCATATTATCCAGAGTTGAGAGATTCAAAAAACCTTGGGTTCAAATTCCCTGATTTTGTCATTGAGAAGCCAAACCACCTAGGTTGAATCTTGCTCCCTTTCCTTGCCCATTGTCCCACCATTAAAGAGTGTCCTTTCTGATACTGAAAAAAGGAGGAAGTTTGATTTCATGACCGCTAAGTCCACTTCCAACTCCAAGTCTCTTTCTTCTCTCTTGTCTTATCAATGTTACCTTTTCTAATGGACCTTCATGGGAAAAAAAAAATAAGGAAGGAGAAGACCAGTGTGTATCTAGTGATGACAGATTAAGTAAAATTAGCAAAACAATGAAAAACATAACTGAACATAATCATAACTACAAAAAAAAAGGCCTGTGTGACCACACCATTTTTTTCTCTTTCACATAGGTAGACCTGTATATCTGGAGTTTTCCTCTGTATCTGCAAGATTGGGCAAGGCTCAACCCTAAGGCACATGTGGAAAAGTGATTAATGCAGGATTTCCACTTCCTGCTTCAATATGTAAAGAGCTTGAAAATTTTATTCTTGTTTTTACAAGTTAAACAAATTAAATAAAAATCAATGACTTTTCTTAGATCCATCAGAAAACTGTGGTAAACTACCATCCAAAAACATGGAGAGACAGATAATTCTAGAGATCCTTACTTAGAGCCAAAATCATCTTATTGGGACACAAAGCCATAAGCTTGCAGAACAAAGACATGGTAATTCTACCAAATTGCTAGAAGCTGTGTGTGCAATACTGTGAGAGTAAGAGTTTTTAGGGGGCCGCATTCTTGAAGGAAGCACATACTTTAATAAGCTTTGTCTCCAGTGGTTTCTCAGTGTAAGGATTTGAGCAAGATCTCTACATGGCATGTGAAAAGGAAGGGCAGCCATAAAATGAATGAACTTCTGGAGTCTTCTAGATAACAACGACCCACTTGGCGCAGAGAAAGGGACCATGTCAGAGACTTATCCAAATCTGGGAAATGTCATTTCCCTCACTCTAGCCTTCCTGTTTCACTTAAAAAGATGAGGTCTGAGAAACATTGATTAAGGACACAGTAGGGACAAAGGCTCACTAAAAATGATAATCATAAGATTGTAGACATGTCTCCTTTCCCACTCTTAGCACCACAGGGTTCAAAGAGCTGTGAAACATGAGCTCTTTCTAAGGGAATATTGCGGAGAATCTAAGAGACAAGAGGGAAGACGACAGTAGAAGAATTTGAAGCCTGTGGCATCTTCAGCTATGGCAACAATTACACACATTACAGAAGGAAAGTAGCATATCTATATAGATGAATGAAGACAGGAATACAGTGTAATTTTCCTCAAAAATCATGCTGATCTGTTCATTAAATAATGATTGGAAAATTGGGCAGATACATGTAAAAAAATGAAATTAGACTACCTTCTCATACCATGCATAAGAATAAACTCAAAATGGATTAAAGCAACTAACTAGGAAAATGGTGGTGAATTAGATGGGAGCAGACTCCAGTTCTCCCTGTGCCCAGCTGGAATACCTAGCTGATCTTCTGAGGAACAGAGTAAACAGCAAACGAAATCCAAGTTTATATGAAGTTTGGTGACAAAAAAATTGCAAAGGACATTGAACAACAGATGGTGAGGAGATTGCTCTGGGACAGTAAGGTCCCTGGGATCTGAGAGGGCACCAAGGCTGCTGTGGCCCTTGGCCTGGTGCAGCACCTGCTGCAGGATATGGGGAGGAGAGTTAGATTTTCAGCTCCCTCCCCTACCAGAAAAGAGAGGGCAGCCCAGCACTAGCAGGGAACTGGATGCTGGAAGTTACTGGAGGGAATAGAGATGAAGTGGGAGATACACAGAGGCAGTACACATCCACTGAGACTGTGGACGCCAGCACCAGAGAAATTGAGGTGTCAGGCAACATCTGGAGAAGGGTGGAGCTGGATCCTGTCAGATCTTGACTTGGATAGTCTCCAGATTGGTTGGAAAGTTGGGCTGTGTGAAAAGCTGTGCTCATGTTAAAAATGGCAGGCAGCTGCTTTGTAAGAAACTCTTGAGCAATGGCTGGCTCACCCTGAGGGTGATTTCAGCTGTGCGCACCCAGAGACTGAGCAGCTGAGCAGAACCATGCATGCATGGCTTATCTCAGGCTCCGCACCTGAGATAGACTCACGTCGTGCACCCAAAGACTGACTGGCTGATTTGAGCCTGGCAGGTTACGGACGACCTGGGCTAGAAGCCAGGAAACTGTAAATACTGTGACCCAGATTTGGTTTCAATCCTCTCAAAACCATAGGAAGGGAGAAAAGTGAAGCCCAGTCCTCCCTCTTCCCGTGGCACCTAGTAACACCAGCAGAAGTTCCTGAACAGGTTTAAAGGCAAGAGGAAACTTATTTTTTTCTCTTTCTTTCTTTTTAGATCCTGTCTTTTTTTCCCTTCTTTTTTCTTCCCTCAAGTGACACAATAAGATGTGGAGTTATGAAGGGTCCAGAGACAGACTGAAAAGGAGAGCACAGGGCTAACCCCAAAAACTGAGAAACTGAGACAAATGTCACTTTGTTTTCCCATAGAACTGGCATTTTATTGTGTATGTATATTATTATTATATTTTCATTATTTTTACCACTTTTATTAGTATTTATTTTATTTCTCTTCCTTATCTTTAGTTTTCCTCATTTTATTTCTCTGTTTAATTGCATTATTTGATTGATTTTCCTTATTCTCTCTTTATTGTATTTTAATTTTCCTTCTTTCATTTCACCCATGTTCCAGTAACACACAACTCTTGATCGAGTACTTTCTATTCTGGTTATCCAAATCATATATTTCTTGTCATATTATTATTGTTCAAGTACTATTGTAAATAATTGTTGTTCCATGCAATTGTACATACTACACAGCAGCCCTCCCTGACTACAGCCCACTTCACTTTATTCCTCAGCATTATTATTGTTGTCATTAACTCTATTCTCACTCTCATTATGCCTACTTTCTATCCTTTAATCTCACTATATCTCATCATCTAACCTTGCATGAGTGCTCTGTTTTCTGGATTGAGCTCACAATCCTCCTTCTCTCTAACAAGAGTCTTATCTCTCTTTGACCTAGCCATAAAAAATGGCTATTTGGGTGAAATATCACAGTTAATGCTGTATGTATCCAAAGAATCTCCTATCTCTTCTCTACTTGCTGGAATCTCCTATGTCTTTAAGTCCCATAAAATACTCTCCTGCTGTCTTAATCCATTTTGCCTACCTCCTGCCACTGATCACATGCAAGAATAGGTGGGAACTGTGAATATCAGTGTACCTACTGGAAAAGAAAAACCACCAACAAAGGAACCACCAAAAGGTAAAACTCCAAGTACAACACGAGAACTCACACAAAAAGAAAAAAAGGCAAATTTAGAGTGTCCAGACAAGGAGGTCAAAGAGACCACACCACTGAACCTCATAGAATTGCAACCATAGAAATTCACCCTACAAAGACAGCTATCAAAGTGAAACATCAGTAAGCACAGAAACAAACAAAAAGAGTCACCTAAAATGGGGAGACAAAAAGAGAACATGCAATCAAAAGGAATGGAACTCTCCCTACTAAAGGAGCTAAATGAAATGGAGGTAACCAAACTATCAGAAATAGAGTTCAAATTAATGGCTATAAAGATGCTCAAGTAGCTCACAAACAACTACAAGGAACTGAGTGAGAACTACGTCATCTTGAATAAGGAAATAGAAACCACAAACAAACACCAGGAAGGAATGAACAAAATCTCATAAATAAGAAAACATATTGAGGAATTATAAGCAGGCTGAATGAAGGAGAGGATCGAATCAGTGAGCTGGAGCACAAGGTACAAAAAAATACCTAGAGGGAGAAAGAATAGGATAAGAGACTCAGAAAGAATGAAGAGGTGGTAAGGGAGCTACAAGACAACATGTAATGTAATAATATCTGTATTCTAGGGATACCAGAAGGAGAAGAAGAAGAGCAAGGGATAGAAAACCTGTTTGAAAGTTATAATGGAAAACTTCCCTAATTTGATGAGAGAAAAAGTCACACAAATTCAGGAAACACAGAGTATCAATGAACAGGGACCCAAAGAGGCCCACTTCAAGACATATCATAATTAAAATGGCAAAATACCAAAACAAAGAGAGAATCTTAAAGGCAGCAAGAGAGCAACAGGAAGTAACATACAAGTGAGCCCCCATAGAGCTAGCAGCTAACTTCTCAATAGAAACACTCCAAGCCAGAAGAGAATGGCAAAAAAATATTCTAACTAATGAGAACCAGAGGCCTTCAACCAAAGCTACTTTACCAGCAAGGGTCTCAATTAAGATGGAAGGTCAAAAAAGGAGCTTCCCAGACAAAAGAAGTATCAAAGAATACACCTCTGCTAAACTAGCTCTGCAAGACATACTAAAGGGACTGCTTTAAGAAAAAAAAAGGAAAAGAGTAAGAGAGAGAACACAGGTATAAGAAAATGGTAGTGAATAAATACCTATCAATAAAAAAAAAACGTAAATGGAAATAGGTTAAATGCTCCAATCAAAAGATATAGAATAGCTGAATGGATAAAAAAGCATGACCCATGCATATGCTGCCTACAAGAGGCCCACCTCAGGACAAAAGACCTACACAGACTGAAAGCAAAGGGCTAGAAACAAATTTCCCAAGCATAAAGACAGGTATAGAACAAACACTTCAAAAATTTATATGGAACTGTAAATGTCCCCAAATAGCTGCAGCAATTTTGAGAAAGAAGAGCAAAGTAGGAGGGATCACAATACTTGATATCAAACTGTATTACAAGGCCACTATAATCAAAACAGCCTAGTTCTGGCATAAGAACAGACACATGGACCAATGGAACAGAATAGAGAGACCAGAAGTAAACCTAAGTGTCCATGGTCAATAAATATTCAAAAAAGGGGGCAGCAGCATAAAATTGAGCAAAATTAGCCTCTTCAACAAATGGTGTTGGGAGATCTGGACAGCTACATGCAAAAAAAAAAGTGAAACTTGATCACCAACTTACACCATATACAAAAATAAATTCAAGGTGGATAAAAGATTTCAGTATAAGTTGTGAAAACATTGAATTCCTAGAGGAGAACACAGGCAGGAAAATCTCAAATATTCTATGTAGTAATATTTTCACCGATATGCCCCTTAGAGCAAGAGACATAAAAGAAAGAATAAATAAATAGGATCTCATCAAAATAAAAAACTTCTGCATAACTGAAGAAAACAGAATTAAAATGAAAAGAGAACCAAATGTATTGACATATTTTCCAATGATACCTCACACAAGGATTTGATCTCCAAAATATATAAAGAACTCACATGACTCGACTTTAAGACAAGCAACCCAATTAAAAAATGGGAAAAGAACTTGAACAGATACTTCTCAGAGGAGGACAACAGAGGTTCCAGAGACATATGAAAAGATTCTCAGTATCACCAGCTATCAGAGAGATACCAATTAAAACCACAATGTGATATCACCTCACACCATTGAGAATGACAATCATAAACAAATCAACCAACAACAAGTGTTGGAGAGGGTGAGGAGAAAAGGGAACCTTAGTGCATTGTAGGTGGGATTGCAGACTGGTGCAATCAATGTGGAAAACAATATGGAATTTCCTCAGAAAACTAAAAATGGAACTGACTTTTGACCCAGAAATTCCACTGCTATGATTATATCCTAAGAACCCCAAAACAAAAATCCAAAAGAACCTATGCATGCTAACGTTCATAGCAGCACAATTTATAATAGCCAAGTGGTGGAAGCAACCTAAGTGTTCATGAGTAAGTGAATGGATCAAAAAACTATAGTACATAGTTTTCTACCCAGCAGATAGAAAAAAGTAACTCCTACCCTCTGCAACAGCATAGATGGAACTGGAGAGCAATATGCTAAGTGAAATAAGCCAGGCAGTGAAAGACAAATACCATATGATCTCACCTTTAACAGGAACATAATCAACAAAATGAACAAGGAAACAAAATATAAACACAGACACTGAAATTGAGAACTGGCTGACAGTGATCAGAGGAGAGAGGGGAGGGGATAAAGGGGAAAAAGGGTGAAGGGAGGGGATAATGGGGGGAAAGGGTGAAGGGTTTATAGGAATGAAGATAAAGGACATATGGACAATAACAAAGGGGATGAAAAGAGGAGAAGGAGGTGGAGGGATGAAGGGCAGAAAACTATACTTGAACATTAAAAAAATGTTATTGAAGCAAATGGATTAAAGACCTAAATATTAGATTCAAAACCACAACAATCCTAGAAGTAAACATAGGCAGTAAAATCTCAAACATGTCTCATAACAATATTTTCTCTGATATATATCCTTAGGCATATATATCAATAGGAAACAAAAATAATACACAAATCTATCTACATCAAACTAAAAAGTTTCTTGACAGGAAACTGTCAACAAAATTAACACTACCCACTGAATGGGAGCATGTATTTGCCAATAACACACCTGATAAGGGGTTAACTTCCAAAATTTATAAAGAACTTATACAACTGAACACTAAAAGACCCCATCAAATTAAAAAATGGGCAAAGGGCATTGGTCATTGTGGCTCAGTTAGTAATGGTGTCATCCCATAACCAAAACATTTTGGGTTTGATTCCCAGTCAGGGCACATATGTAGGTCGTGGGGCCAGTCCCTGGTCCCAGCATTGATAATCCCCAGTCCAGGGACATATGGGAGTCAACCAATTGATGCTTCTCTTTTTATTCAGTGTTTCTCTTTCTCCCCTCCTCTCCCCTCTCTTCCCCCTGTAAAAAGCAATGAAAAATGTCCTCAGATAGGGATATTAATTAATTAATTAATTAATTAAAATAAAATTAGTGAACCTGAATAGATATGTCTCCAAAGAGGATATACAAATGGCCAAGAGGCATATGAAATGATGCTCAACATCACCAGTTATCAGGTAAGTGGAAATTAAAGCCACAGCAAGATATGATCCCTCACTAGACAGAATGGCTATCATCAATAAATCAACACGTGTCAGTGATGATGTGGAGAAAAGGGAACCCTTGTGTACAGTTGGTGAGAATGTAGACTCATGCAGCAAATGTGGAAAGCAGTAAGGAATTACTGCAAAACATTAAAACGGACCCACCTCATGATGCAGAGATTCCACTTCTGGAAATATATCCAAATAAATTTAAAACACTACTTTAAAAGAATATATGCATTACTATGTTCACGGCAGCATTATTTACAATAGGCAAGACAAGGAAACAGCTCAGGTCCCCATCAGTAGATGAGTGGATAAAAATGCTTTGGTACATTTATAATATGGAATACTACTAGGCCATAAAAAGAAGGAAGCCTTACTTTTGCTACAGATTGGAAGGACCTGTAAAGTAATATGCTAAGTGACATAAGCTAGTCAAACAAAGACAAATATCATATGATTTCACTTACATGTGGAATCAAATCAGCAAAATAAACTAACAATAACAACAAAAAGAAACTATGGTATAGAGAACAAACAAAGAAACTGACAGAGGAGAGGTGGGTTGGGAGGCTGAGTGAAAAGGTGAAGGGGTTAAGCACGGATGGAGCATAGGTAGATACACTTTGCCTCCTCATACAACCACAAGAAGGACAAAAACAAATATAAAAAATCAAAAAATCACCAGAACTGCCAGAAAATTAAACTGTATGGAAGTCTGACAACCAAGGAGTTAAAGAAGGGACATTCAGCCAGACTGGTAGGAGGAGTGGGGACACACAGCCAGGGTGGAGAGGACTCTCAGCAAGGAAGCAACTGACAAAGCAGGCAGTTGCACATTGGCACGTGGATAAACTGGAAGGAACAAGTGGGGAGCGAGACAGATCGTGCACTCCAGGATTCCAGTGTAGGGAAATAAAGCTTCAAACCTATGACTAAAGAAACCTGTGGGGTTTGTGGCATCAGGAGAAACTCCCAGTCTCACAGGAGAGTTCATTGGAGAGACCCATAGGGTCCTAGAATATACACAAAAACCATGCCCCCAAGAATCAGCACCAGAAGGGACCAATTTGCTGTGGGTAGCAGAGGAAGTGACTGAAAACCTGCTGAGAGCTGAGCAATTGGCATTGCCCCCTCTCAGACCCCTCCCCCACATACAGCACCACAATGCAGCAATATGGGTAGCCCCACCCTATTGTATATCTAAGACTCCACCCCTTACTACATAACAGATGCACCAAGATGAAAAAATATGGCCCAAATGAAAGAATAGATCAAAGCTCCAGAAAGAAAAATACAATGAAGTAATGAAAAGATAGCCAACCTATGAGGTACAAAATTTAAAACACTCGTAATCAGGACACTCACAGAATTGATTGAGCTCAATCACAAAATAGAGGAAAAAGTGAAGGCTATGAAAAATGAAATAACAGAAAATTTACAGGAAAGTAACAGTGAAGAGAAGAAAATTAGGACTTAAATCAATGGTTTGGAGCTAAAGGAAGAAATAAACATTCAACCAGAACAGAATGAAGAAAAAAGAATTCAAAATAAATGAGGAGAGACTTAGGAACCTCTGGGACAACTTTAAACATTCCAACATCTGAATAATAGGGGTGCCAGAAAAAGAAGAAGAAAAGCAAGAAATGGAAAATTTAGTTCAAAACACAATGAAGGAAACTTCCCTAATCTGGCAAAGGAAATAGATTTCCAGGAAGTCCAGGAAGCTTGGAGAGAACCAAAGAAGTTGGTCCCAAGCAAGCACACATGAAAGCACATCATAATTACATTACCCAAGAGTACATATAAGGAGAGAGTCTTAAAAGCAGCAAGAGAAAGGGAGACAGTTACCTACAAATGAGTTCCCATAAGACTATCAGCTGATTTCTTAAAAGAAACCTTGCAGGCAAGAATGGGCTGGAAAGAAGTATTCAAAGTCATGAATGCAAGAATCTACATCCAAGAACAAAGCTATTATTTAGAATGGAAGGGTAGATAAAGTGCTTCCCAAATAAGGTGAAGTTAAAGGAATTCATCATTACTGAGTCCTTATTATGTAAAATGTTAAATGGACTTATCTAAGAAAAAGAAGGTAAAAATATGAACAGTAAAGTGACAACAAACTCACAACTATCAACAACTGAACCTAAGAAAACAGAAACGGACTTGGCAAACAACTAGAACAGTTACAGATTCACAGAAATAGAGATCACATGGAGGGTTATCAGCAGGAAGCAGGAGGGGCAGAATGTGGGAAAAGGTACAGAGAATAAGAAGTATAAACAGTAGGTACAAAATAGACAGAAGGAGTTTAAGAGTAGTATGGGAAATGGGGAAACCAAACAACTTATTATATGTATGACTCCTGGACATGAACTAAGGTGGAGGAATGATAGTGGGTGGAGGATGCTGGGTGGAGGGGGATAAAGGGGAGACAAAATGGTACAACTGTAATAGTATATGGGGTCTCTCCATTCACAGATGTGAGGGTTTAATTCATATTTCTCTAACGATTAATGACACTGAGCATCATTTCATATACCTCTTGGCCATCTGTATGTGTTCTTTGAAGAGGTGTCTATTCCGGTCTTAGCCCATTTTTTAATGGTTATTTGTTTTCTTTGGTGTTGAATTGTAAGTCCTTTATAAATTTTGGAAATTAACTCCTTATCAAATGTATCAATGGCAAACATGTGTTCCCATTCAGTGGTCGACTTTTCATTTTGTTGATAGTTTCCTTTTCTGTACAAAAAAACCTTTTTAGAGTGACATAGTCTCATTTGTTCATTTTTCTTTTATTTCTCTAGCCCAAGAAAATATATCTGAAAATACATTGCCACAAAAAAAGATGCAAGATTTTACTGACTATGTTTTCTTCTAGGATTCTTATTGTTTTGATTCCAACATTTAAGTCTTTATTCCATTGTGATTTTATTCTTGTGTATGGTGTAAAAAGTTGACCTACTTTCGTTTTCTTATATGTATCTGTCCAATTTTCCAAACACCATTTATTGAATAAATAACATTAGCCCATTGTGTGTGTTTGTCTCCTCTGTCAAATACTTATTAATTAACTATAAAGGCTTGGTTTATTTCTGGCTTTCTATTCTTTTCAATTAATCTATATATCTGGTTTTATGTCAGTCCCATGTTCTTTTGATTACTTTGGCTTCGTAGTATAGTATTAGATACTGTGATTTCTCCAACTTTGTTCTTCTTTCTCAAGATTTCTGGTGCTATTTTTTGTCTTTTGTGATTCCATGTAAATTTTTGGAATATTTGTTTTAGTTCTGTGAAATACACCATTGGTATCTTGATAGATTGCTTTGGGTAGTATGGACCTTTTATAATGTTAATTCTTCCTATTTATGAACAAGTTATATGCCTCCAATTATTTGTATATT
>PVIA01014725.1:0-25731 GCA_004024845.1 Tonatia bakeri | reverse complement strand
CGTTTACTGCTGCATAATATTCTATCATATTGCTATACCGTGGTTTATTTCATCAGTTTCCCTATTGATGGGCATGGGGGTTGATTCCAGTCTCTTCCTATTACAAACAGGCTGCAGTGAAGGGCCTTTCCCTGTGTGATTGAAACTCATCTCCATGTCAAATCACAGCGGGTACATTGTCAGTTTAATACCCAATATGAAGATTTTTATCTTTGTGAGAAACTTTACACAACATAGCATTAGAGAAGATAGAGATTATTGTGTGTATAGAATATTTCCTATACATTATGCCACAGATAAAAATAGATTAGAATATGTCTGCACATATATAATTTTGATAGCATCTCTGTCAGAGTTTTTAAATAAATTTTCTACCCAGCATCCATATGCCATTTTTTAAAGCAATTTGATTTTTCTTAGTAATTTCCATTGAGGATATAATTTTCAACTAGCATTTTTTTGTTCCCAACACTGAATTTTTTGTGTGTCTTTGACATTGTTTTCGGAGGACAGTATAGTGATGAATATTTAGGAAGTGATTAAGAGAGTTATGTGTATGAAGAACAAACCAAAATAAATGCTATCAGTGTGAAGCATGAGGATTTTTAAAAAATTGCCAGGGTCTTCATGTTCAGTAATGGCATAGCTTGTCACAGACTAGCCCACTCACCGAGAACAACCAGAAGCACTAGACAAAATATTAAAAAAAAATAAATTTGCGCTTCTGGAAATAGGGAATACGTATATTTTTCCCTGTTTTTCTTGCTATGTACAGCCAAAAAAACCCTTGTACATGGTAATGTGCAAAGTGAGTCTGCAAAGGGAGAGAAGAAAGCAGATTAGGCAGGGACCGGAGGATGTGAGGAACAACCCAGCGGTCACACGTGATCAAAACTGAAATACAGAGAAATTCCCTGAACTTGATTTAAAAATAAAACCATAAAAACCTATAGCTTATACTGTCATACTTAATGCTGAAAAACTTAGTGGGAACAAAAACGCACACCGTCACCGCTGCTGTTCAGCACAGTACTGGAAGTGCTAGTCAGCACAGTAAAGCAAAACAAGAAAAGAAAGAAAGAAAAAGCATGTAGGTAAAGGAAAGGAAATAAGTATAAAACTCCCCATTTCAGATAGTATGGTAGTCTATGTACAAAGCACCAAGGAATCTTCAAAAATTTCCCAGAAACACAAGGAGCGTCAGCAAGGTTGTATGATTCAGCATCAACTCAAACAAATCAGTTAGGTTTATATAATACCATTTATAGTCCTTCAACAAAAAAACGAGATACTTGAGTATATATCTAACAAAATATACGTAGGACTTGTTTGCTGAAAACTGATGAAAGAAATCAAAGATGACCTAAATAAATGGAGAGACATACCATGTCCATGAATTGAAGGACTCAGCATACTAATGATGTCTGTTCTCCCCTAATTGATACAGTTTTAACAGTTAGTTTCAAAACCCTAGTAATGTTGCAGGGTGCAGCCAAGAGAGGGGACCCCAAATGGACATTTGAAATGGGGCCCAGAACTCAAGGTGTCCAGGAGATTCTAAGATTTTTTTTACCCCTGCCCCCCACAGGTGTGAGTTGGGGGAAGGGGCACACAGAGCAAGAACATGCAGGGCAGCTTTGCAGCCAATCCATGGCATGGTCATTTAAAATACCTATAGCCTTAGGCTGGTCGCTTGAATATGCTAAATAGCTATGGCCATGCTCTGGGCCAGGGGGATGGAAGTAACTTCCCCACCAACATGTGACTGGGGGGCAGGTTCCCTGAGTTACAGCGCCTGTGAGGGAGCTCAGAGAAGATTGGCCCCATGACATGGGGTGATGTTTGCCCAGACCCATGATGGTGACCAGAAAAGCTGGAAAGGATAGCAGATTGAGGGCAAGTGTGGTCGAGTGTGGGAGAAGTCAGAAACGGGGCTGCAGAGGGAGATTGGCATGGGGATTTAAACCCAGACACAGCAGCCATAGGGAGAGAACCATGCGGCTTTTGGCAGAGTAGAGGGCTCCTGCAGCCCTGTGAGAGAGAACCATGAGGCTTTTGGCAGTATAGAGACTCCGCAGCTCTGTGAGAGAGAATTCATCATGCAGATTTAGCAGGAAATCGCCACCCGGCCAAAGCCGAGTGGTAACCCCGTCTTCCCGCAGCTTTGTGGGGAGAACCACGCAGTTTTGCCAGAGTGCAGACCCCCGCAGCTCTAGTAGGAGAGGACCGTGTGGCTTTGAGGTGCTCCTTTTGGTCACGCGGCCTGGGAAGCAAGAGAGACTTTGCCTGGAAGAAGGGTGAAAGAACTCTTACCAGTAGGCCATGAGATGGTGCTGCATGGCTTTGGATTAATTGGAGATCCTGCCTAGACAGCACACAGCTGATGGTGGCGGGAACCAAGGAAGGTTTCCCAGCCAACAGGGATTACTGGGAAGAACCAGGGGCTGCCTGAGCCATGGACTTCTATTTCCTTTCCTGAGATACAGTACCCCAGACTGGGAAAAGGGGGGAAGGAAGGACTGTGTGCGTTTGTGGGTGTTTTAAGGAACTTTAAGATTTTGATAAAGACATTAGGTCACTACTTTAAGTTCGTATAGCACTAAATAAACATTTCCTTTCCTTTTCACGAATCTCTGGCACTGAGAGACATCTTCCCTATAAGGCGGCGGACATGATGGACCTGGGTCTCTTTCAGTAATAGTATATCGTCCCAGGTCCCCCTTGTTTGTTCTGTAACAGTAAGGTTTTTTGAGATTATAGGCAAGATTATTCTGAGCTATATATAGAAAGGCAGAGGAACTGGAAAAGCTAAACCAATTTTGAAAATGAATAAAGTAGGAGAGATTATTCTACCAGATTTTAAGACTTACTGTGTAACTATAGTAATCAAGATTGTGTCTTCTTATTTATTGGAAAGAAGGACACATGGATCAGTGAAACAGAATAGAGAAACCAGAAATCGTCCGACACAAATGTGTCCAACTGATTTAATAAGGGTGTGAAAACAATTCAGTGGAGGAAGGGTGGACTTTTCAAACAAAGGTGCTGGCAGTTAGACATCCATAAACAAAATAATGAACTTGATCTAAACCTTACATGTTACACAGAAATTTACTCTGAAAGATCACTGCTTGAAATGCAAAATGATAAAAAATTTTGATAAAAGCATAAAAAATCTTTGGGACCTAGGGTTTGGTGGAGAGTTCTTAGATATAACACCAACAACTTTACTCAGAAAAGAAATAATTGAGAAATTAGAGTTCATCAAAATTGAAACCACTCTGCAGTGCTTCTTTTCCTTGGGCATTTGCTGATTTGTATGAGACTTAGGGCTTGAGTCCAGCATAAAGCTACAGATAAGACTTTCACTGATTTCATTCAGTTTTCACTGATTTCAGGGCAGCTGTAGAAATAAAAAATAGAGGTCAGGGGTGGCTGGAGAACTCGGATCTGTTAAACAACCAAATTGAAATTGTAGAGCTGAAGCAAATAACCAAAAGTTAGAATCTCCGTAGATGGGTTTAAGAGCATAGTTGACACAGCAGAAGAGAAAACTGATGAAGTGAAGACTGGTTATCAGGAAAAAATTAACTGAAGAACGGGGAGAAGAAAATGTGAGGAACACAGAAAAGTGTCTAAACGCATCTGAACCACAGTGGGATACACACATGTAATCCAGTTCCCGGGAGAAGAGAGGTTAAGCATGATTCAGGGAACGAATCAGTATTTGAACTATTTACAGAGAAATTTTCAAAACTGATGAGAGACACGATTTAAGATAGAATCAAGCAGCTCTGCTTGCCCTAAGTAAGATAAATACAAAGATTCAAACATAAGCCCATCATAGTAAAATAAAATATTGCTGAAAATAAAAGAAAAAGAGACAAATTAAATTGTCAAAGGAAAAATACCTTCAGTGAAGAACAGCGAGACAGACAATTGTGACTATTAAAATTAGTGTTTGCTGGCTGTAAAGCATGAAGAAAAGGTGGAAGTCAGAAGACATATCCAGAGTGGTGAAGGAGAATAGCTCTCACAGTGAAGTTTACACGACAAAAACATTCTCTTGAAAGGTAGGCAAAACTACTTTGTCATGAGAAAACTAGAACCATGGTTGTTTGAGGGTTTTAGTTAATGCAGGGATGCGTGGCCGATGGAAACCAGGAACCTTTTGGGAGGATGGAAATGTTCTGTTCCTTGATTGTGGTGGAATTTATTAAAACTCATCAAATTGTGTGCCTCAAACAGAAGCAGTTTGCTGTTCAGAAATTAAATCCCAATGAAGTTGACTTAAAAGCTGAAGGCAGATTTCTGCTTTTGGCTAAGATTAAGAAAGGGACTAGATTTACCCTCCCATTTGAAACCACTTAGAAACTGCATGAAACAATGATACAGTGATTTTTATGACATTGGACGTCAGGCCATGAAACCCGGTGATCTCTGGCAGGTGGGGCACCCAGCTGAAGCCCAGGCGTCTCCCTGAGGTGAGACTGAGGTGTGAGGCCAGTGAGGTTTAGGTTCACAGAGCTGAGTACTGACAGGTACCTGGAGGAGTAGTTCCTCCACTTGAGGAAACTACCTAAGGCCAGGCAGGGTAAGACTCACTTGAAGGGTCATGAAGGACATATCCTCAGAAACTGCTCCCACCAGACAGACTGGAGACCCTCCGAGTTCACATAGCCTGGGGTTGAGTGTCTGAATGGTTTTGCTGCAGTAGTGGGGCAAAACTACCCTCAGATTCAACTCTGCCCAGGTGTGGCCTAACAGCACGAAATGAAAGGATCAAACTATCTCCAAAGTGCGAACTGCTGTGCAATGAAACACTTCACAGTGACTGTTTTGAACTTCTAGGCTAAATCAGGCAGTTTGTTAGGTTGTGTAAGAAGGGTGGGAGCCGGGTTGTTCTTGTGGTCTGTGTCGCCCCAGGGGCCTTGCTGTGGCTGGGACGCCACGGGGGAGAGACAGACGAAAAGGCAGCACTTCCGGAGCGTTCCCCGAGCACTTGGTGATTCTGGCTGGTTTCCACCCGGGAGGGGACCCCTGACTTCACATCCATGTCTCCGGGACCTGGGGGCTGTGTGAGTCAGATTGCAGTTGCCGTTTCTTTGATTTGGTGTTCAAGTGCCCTTTTATTTTATTATTTTTTTTAACGAGAGGAAGAGCAGCTTCATGCTGTGTCTGTTCCCCGCTGTGGGAGTCCCTGTCACTCCGACGGACGCTGAGAAGCACTTCGCTTTGTCAAGATTCACCCTCATCTCAAATATAACCTGAGTCCAAAAATCAGGTAGAATAATTTCCCCCACTTTATTCTTTCTAAAAATTCTTTTAGCTGTTCTAGTTCCTTTGCCTTTCCATATAAATTTCAGATTAATCTTGTCTATAATTTGTCTATAACAAAAACCATCCCTTTTTCTAATATGAACATTCACTGAGTGTCCAGACACTTCCATCAATGCTCCAGGTGAGTGGTTGACGTGCAGGCATGACCCCAAGATTACCCGAAGCAAAGCCCTGGAGTGTGGAGAAACCCCTCCTGTTCCCAAGGTGGCTTCTGGTGCCAGCACAGCTCTGTTTGGAGCCCTGCACGGAAGTGTTACATGTCCACGAGCGTGAGCCCAGACAGGTGTGCGTCTGTGTGTCTCAGAACCCTGAAACGTTCGCTCTACATTTGTGCTTTCGCCTGAAATGTTCCTGATCACGTTTATGTAACTTCTCCCTAACAACTCGTATTCTGGCAGGGAACGTGGTTGCTGGCTGAGGATTCTAGGAGCTGGAGTTCAGAGAATGCCACCTACCTTGATTTAATTGCAGTAGAAACTCAGGATGCAGTCATGTTTGTCACCTTAGAGGATGGAGCAGTGACATTTGGCACAGTTTCAAACCAGAGGAAAATTGACATTCTAAGAAATGTGCTAATCCTCTCAAAGAAGCCTTTCTTTCACGACCACCAAAAACTTTTGTCCTCCTGTCTGCAGGTGGAGTTCCCTAGACTAGGGCAACTCAGTCCAAACTAAATGGCACTCAGTCTCATTGTCCTTGGATTCTGCTTCTCCAGTGGTTGTGGGGAAGTTTCCTTCCTTATCTTATCTCCTCTGAACTCCTTTTCTTCCCCCTCTTTCTCTTTTCTTTTTCACAAGTGATTCCTTTAGAATGTTGCACAGTGAAATCTTAGGCCTTTATCTAAGACGTTTTAAAAAGCCAGCCACAAATCCAGTGTCACTGATGCTTTCTGGAGAACAGGGCGACTTTTGTCTCCCATTGTCGCATGAGAAGGCTGATCTGGGAGGTGCAGAGCCAAACCGCAGGTGACTCGAGCCCCTTCCTTTCTCTGGGCCGCCTCTGCTCCACAGCCCCTGCAGGGAGAGAGCAAGGGTCTGGCCGGGTTGAGGACTTCCTTTGTAGTACGCGCAGAGCTGGCCACTGCTTTCTTTCTTGTTGAGACCTGATAGGGTACTCCGAGTAATTCTAAAGCCCGGATGAAATCTCTGCCTGTGGGAGTTCTGCTCCAAGCATTTGCCACACTCAGACGTTGGGAGCAGGCTGGCTGAGATAAGGCTGAAATGTCGGTGGTGTGTGGTGGGTTTTACTCTGATTTCTTTTGTTTGGTTTTTCCTGCACATGGTATGCAAAATGACTGAGTCCTGAATCTGTTTTTGTTAATAATCACCATGGAGCCACAGTAACCGAAGGTTGTATGCTATTTTAAAAATATTCCAATATATCAGTATATTTGCAAGTTTCAACCTTGGAATTTTACCTTCTGCTTCCTGGAGCAGGCCGGGTAGAGTCCAGAACTTCTAGGCAGCCCTCAGGTCCATGGGTCATGTGAAGCTGCTGAGCCACCTGGTCAACTAGGAAGCAGGCAGTGGAGGGGAGGCAGGAAAGATCCTCCCTGCCCCCTGACATTTTCTGTGTTATCACTATTCGTAAACATTTGACTTGAAAGGTTGAAGAGTTGTTCAGGTTCACAATCTCTTGTATAAAATGTGAAGAGCTGAACATGTTTCAGAATTCAGAAATGTCCAGGTTTTAGCAGGGGAATGAAATGCATGTAGCATATAGTAATGTTCCCAGTGGGATCAGGGACAGCACCCCACAATCAAACACATTAATATTTCTTTAGGGGCAAAAAAAAAAAAGAATATTTACAAAAAGAGGAATAAATTTAAATTATTTGTGTCAGCCCCTGTCACGTTTTGCTGCTAAATGTGTTTGCTTTAAACTTCGTTTTTATCTTTCAACTTCCGGGTTGCGCCTCAGGGGCTGTGCATGTGTGCTGCGGTGGTAGAAGAGGGCAGGACAAGCCGCGTGGAGGCCTGGTGCATTCAGCAGAGCCGGTCACAGGGCCGGCCCTTGAGACCGCGTGGCTCTCCCTCCTGGCTCCTTTCTCCTCCATTCTCTTTGCTTCTCTGCCAGACAGGAGTGATACTTGCTTTATGGGCGGTGTTAAGGATAAGCTAACATTAAACAGGAACGTAGTGATGACGTATAGTGAGTGTTCATTAAATCCTAGCAATTGAAATTTGGCCTCATCCCTCCCCCTGTCCATTTACAATGAAAATGTACTGGAGAGGTGCCTCTGGGGGAAGGGGCCTCAGTGGTGTGGGTGGCCCTGGTTTCACTGCAGAATCAAAGTCGCCAAATTTTTGTATTGAAAACTCGTTTCTTCTTAAATGACTAATACCACCTTAAAATTGGTTTGCAAAATGATTAGACTTTTCAGTGCTGAATAAGTGTTTTGATTAACAGATTTAAATCTCCTGAATGCTTCGTTATAACTGTATCTGCAGAAGGAATATTTACCCCTTGCTGATTTGCGTTTATGAGGCCCCCTTGCAGTTTCTATCCAGTCCCTCGTCTTTTAGAAAAATATTTGAAAAGGGCATGGTCGATGATGCTTGCACTCTAACAAAGATATAACTGAGGTTTATAATTTAGTATATTGGAAAAATAGCATTGGGAGATGTCTTCCCAATTTTATAAAAAAAAAAACCCTGCAAGGACATTAGTGATCTTTGTAGGGCAAAACAATATATTTTAAAGTATCTTTTGTAAAGTAAGCTTCTGCTTTTAAATTTGTAAAGGCCTTCCTTTTAAAAGTTGGGGCAGGGGATGGGGAGATCATTGAAAAAGAATTGCCTTTTGTTTATAGCCCTATCTTGTACTTTATAATCCATCAACAGAAATTCCCTTCAAGTATCAACATCTGTTCTAATGACGCATGATCTTCACACGCAGGAGATTTTATTTTTCTGGCCTCTTCTCATAATTCATGAAGGCTTATAATTACAGATGCTTGCTCTACTGTGTTGTTCGGAATAGAGACAGAAGAATTAAAACAGAAGGTTTGCAAGGGACTAGAGCTGTCAGCTCTTTGGTGGGCATTTGCTCTGCAGGACTTAGTAGCACTTAAGTGGGCCGAAGTGGATCAGCCTCTGTTTCTCTGTGTCGTGTTGCTTGCCCCCACAGCTAAACTACCAGCAGAAAGTCGGCGTCATGTACTGCAAAGCCGGGCAGAGCACCGAAGAGGAGATGTACAACAACGAGTCGGCCGGCCCGGCCTTTGAAGAGTTCCTTCAGCTGCTGGGAGAGCGAGTTCGGCTCAAAGGGTTCGAGAAGTATCGCGCGCAGCTTGACACCAAAAGTAAGACATCCTTACACCCCCTACTGGGTTTATTTTCCTCCTGCCGTGTTGGTGTTCACCTGCTCAACTGTGCATAAAACAGCGCTGCCACTTGTTGCAGAAAACTCCCCGGTGACAGAGGAGAGGAAGCTGGAGAGGGAGGGGTGTGGCTGCAGAACAAGCAAAGACCATAGTCAGAGTGGCGAGGGTTAGCCCGAAAAACAGTGTTGTCAGAGGTGTGGATGGAGTAGAGTAGTGGGTGCAGGTCTGCTTCTTGGACAGTGTGGTGTAAATCTCACTATGTTTAGCTGAGTGTTAAAGTGATTAAAAACTCCAGCAACTTATGACCATCTGGTCGTAAGCCCTAGAATTTTCAGCTTGCATTAATTCATTTCATAAACCTCGTGTTTCTCTTTGAGTCAGCCTTTGCATAGTTTTTCTTATTCATTTTTGTATTCTTTTAATATCTAGGAAGGTTTTGTTTGCTTATTTTCTATTATCATTGTCCATCATCAAATCTCTAAGAACATAAGCTTCTTAGAGTCAGTGTCAGTTTGACTCATAAAATGTGCTGATTAAAAGCACAATAACGAAGCAGTCTGTTTACTTACCGCTCGTGAGCATACAGGTTGTCCCCGCTCACTCCCCAAGTCATTAATAAAATAGTTGAGTTCACAGGTACCTGTTTTAGCTACAGGATGTGGACTCCTGCTGCGTAGCTATGTGGAAGCAGTTTTAAGGTTTGTCTCCAGATCCATCCATCGACATCTTCGACCTTCTTCTTTGAGAAGGTCTCTGGATTCGCACATCTGTACTGCAGTCTGTAGTAATCTCTCTGATTTTCCGCACAGGAAATTAAATAAGAAGTTGAGTCATGAAAACAGAAAAGCATTCATACACTACTGCAGGGAAGAATTTCCTGTTGCCATGGTTTTGCTGTTGCCGACTTGGAAACGACATGCTAGGGAGACTATTAAAACCCATAGATAGCCCAGACCCTAAAATATTATTTTAATCTTCCATGCTCTGCTTGCAACTGCACACTATTTTAAATCTCAAGATGTCCTTTAAATCTCAGTTTGTCCTTGAACTCCTTCTGTCCGGATCTTCTGACATTTACTCTGCACAGACCATTCACGTTGTCCCAGTTTGTTGTGTCCTGTGAGTTACCGTCACCACCCAGAGCTATTGGGCGGGTGGGGAAGAGAATGGGGTAAGCACCTGATTCTGTAGATGAACGGCCACACTGGGAGTCAGTAAGATTATCTATGATTTGTGTGTTTACACATTCCCAGTCCCCTCTTGATGATGAAAACAACGGGACAAATATATAGCAAGGCCATACTTAAGCACTGTGACATCAAGTAAGGTGGCATAATAAGTAAAATAATCATTCTGTGGGCGTTTGGCCCCAATACCGTGGTGACTATAAAGGCTAGAGGGGGGTGAGCCTGGACAGCACAGGTTTCTAGGTATATGTTATACTCAGCAGGGAACGGGTCCTTTTCACTGAACTGCTGCCCTCTAAGGCTGCTCGTGACCTTCCGGAGCACAGCTCCGGAGAGGAGCTCGTAGTTCTGTTTCTCCAGAGTGCCAACGTTCCTGCAGTGGATGAAAAGTAGGGAAGTGTTTTTATTCTGAAGCCCTGGAGAAGAAAGTATGTATATTTATCTCTCTTACGCCATGCTAGTAGGGTCACAGACTGGAGGGGACCATTGGTCTCATCATTGAAGCAGGTATTAAATGATAACAGACCACAGAAATAGGGACCAGCCAGCCTCCGCACACCCCAGCAGCCCCTTACTGGCCCGCACACCCCGAGGTGACAGGAGACTTTGCTCCGGGTGCTGTGAGGCAGTATCACCACAGTTCATCCGACTTTATTTTGTGTCAAGAAACTTTTCTTTCAGTGTAATCCTAAAAAAGAGAAAATGCTTCCCAGATCACGCATTCCTAGAGAATGAGAACATCTACATGTGACAACATAGATGGCACTTGGATGTCTGGATTTGTAGTTTTTATCAAATTAAAACATTATTTGTCAATCTTCATTGCTCTATTTTCTCTGCCTCCCCTTCCCTTAATTTTTAACTGTTTTTTTTCTGTTTTTGTTTGCACAATTCCTATTAATATATATTCAAATTCACTGTTTTTCTTTTCTTCCACAGTGTCTTAATCTGCTGGTAATCCAAATCAGTGAAATTTTCACTTAGAATATTCTAATTTTCATTTACGTTTAATTCTCTTTTCGTATGTTTTCCTTTTTCTCTGCATTAGGTTCATATTGCCCTTTAAATCCTCGGACATATTTATGACAGCTGCTTTTAAAGTCTTCACGTGTGAATTCCATCATCTCTGTCATTTGGAATATTCTGCTTTTGAGTTACATTTTTCTGCCTCACGTGTGTGGTTATTTTTGATTAGCTAGTGAACATTATAAATATAATGGTTAACTGTAGAGTGTATGGATTTTGCTGTCTTTTTTAAAGAGTGTTGAGTTTTGTTCTGGTGGCAGTTAAATCACTTACAGAACAGCCTGGTCTTCATGAGTCTTGTTCTGAAGCGTTGTTGAAGCGCACCTAGAGCGGCCTCTCCTCGCCGGCCGATTTAGCTCTGCTGCTAAGGCAGGACTTTTCCTGGACACGAATACCTGCATATCCCCTGAGGTGTCTCTACTCTGGTCATCCCCACGTGAGCTGGGAGAGTGGTTTGGCTTACAATTCTCAGGTGGTGGTTCTTTCATTAATAGTTTTTCTTTGCATTGCTTTTGGAATGTCATTCTATGTATATGCAGTTTACTATGCAGCCTGCATATTATGGGGGACCCCTGTGCAGATTTGAACCTCGTCCTCCTCATTGGTACTATGCAAAGCAGGTATCAGCCACCAGCGGCTTCCTACACACCAGTCTATTTTGGCTCCCCCCTCAAAGCCCTGTTCTGTGTCATTGTTTCAAAAGTACCTCCAGGTTTAAAGCCAGGGAGAATCGTAGGGCTCACCTTTGATTCTCTTTTCTGAGGGATCACTGGGCAGTGCTGCCTGTTGTAAAATGTCTGAACAATTGCTTCAGACACATTGTCAACTTTTCTACTTACTTAAAGCAAGTTCTGTAGTGAGTACTGCCCTGGCAGGGAAGTCCCAGAGATGGCTCCACAGACCCTGGTAGGCATCAGTTAGCCCCATTTTACAGATTTTTTTTTTTTTTTTTTTTAGATTAACCCACAAGTCAAAGGTTAGACAGCTAGTAAGCATTAGGGAAAATGAACAGATCCTAGTGGTATAGTTAGTGAGGTAATCAGAGAAAGTAATGTAGAATTAAGCCCAGCGAAGCCCAGAGCTCTGCCTTGTGGCTGTGCCTTCCCTTCTCTCAGCCTTTGGGCTAAAAATACCCAGTTCATCTCATGGGACAGTTCTCCTTGTCCTGTATTATAACTATATTCAGATTCTAGTACTTTGGTGAAGGAGGGAGGGGCTTAGGGAAGGAAGAACTGATAGAATTACTCAACCATTTCTTCTTTTCCCCACTTTTTTATACGAAGTCCATTTTCCCATCAGAAATAAGGAGCTCCGACAGATAAGCCGAAATGTGTCAGGGGCTGGGACAGTTCTGTAAGGAAGGGGTTCACAGCAATGGGTTTTTGGTTCCTTTTCTTGTTTCCTTGTTTGGATGACATAACCCTGAGATACTTAACAGTCCACTCACACGAAGTAAATACAAAAATAAACTTCCCACCAAGCCGTTTGTTATTTGGAAGCTGGAGACCACCCTCATTTTTACTCGTGAATATGGATTATTATTTTGGAAATTTGTTCCTGCCTGAGGCTTGTTTGTCAAGTCAGCACAGAGGAGGCTTAGAAGCTCTTTGTTAGTCATTCCTTCAAAGCCTTCATTAATTTGCTACAATATTAGTGAATGTTTGTTGCTTCTCCTATCTTTTAACAGTGTTTGTTGCTAAAAAACCATTGAGATTCAGGGTCTTAGAAGACACTTAGACTTTTCATAAAGAAAATAAACCTTTCTTTATTTGGAATATCTAACCTTTGATAGGGAAAAGGATGAAACTTGCATCTTTAAAAGCTTTGCACATGACGAGGGCTACTTGGCGTCCCAGAGACTAATGAGAAAAGGTGTCTTTTTTAGCCTCCTAACTGTGAATTGTGTTACAGTGTAAGGTTCTTTGTCTTTGAGTGTTCCTGAGATGCACTTGGCAAAGAAATTAAAATATATAAAAGGCCCTACTTAAGGAAATGATGCTTTTTACCTGCAAAATTCTAAATTCTAATCAGCACATTTCTTGAGTATCTTTTATGGACTATAACTTTTCATATACATTATTTCACTTAATCGTCAGCACAGTGAGGTTACACAGGAGCAGACAGGTAAAGGGACTTGACTGTAGTAATTTAGCAAATGGTGCTACTGGCATTCAAATTCAGATCCTCTTACTTCCAAGTTGGGAATCCAGGTAATTGCAGGCATCTTGCAGTGTGAGCAGGAGGTAGAAAGTAGTAGTGGCTGATTCCTGAGTGTCAGCCTCACACCTTCTCTTGTCCTTTCCTCTCAGTGTGTTAGCAGTTTCGAGAAGCCTGGAGTCCCAGGCTCATTCACGTGAATACCCACAGATCTCTTGTACTGACAGAGTATGAGCATGCCTGTCACGGAGAAGGGTGGTACAGACTCTGCTTGACTTATCCTGATGATGTTGAAGTAAAGTTAACTCATCTCCTGGTCACAGCTAAAGGTACACTGAAAAAATATTAGTAAATCTGGTAGATGGAATTCAGGTGGAATTCTTGACTTCCCCACATACGTCATTGGTGCGTGAAAGAGTACCACAGGGCAGACGTGTGCCTCCTCACGAGTGCGGGCCAGTGTTCCTGATATCAGAGCGCATCCCTGGCTGGGTTTCTGAGCGTTGACTTCAGACCCTGAGGCAAGGTTGCACGGACGGAAGCTCTGGGGGTCTGCAGTGGATGGCCCCCAGCAGCCAGCTACCCATCATAATGTTTCAGACTGCGGTAAGAGTCAGACCTGTAGCCTGTCTGATTTTTGTCTTGGCACTTGATGTGTTTTCCCATGGCCAGAGCATTAATAAATTCAGCTTAAGCTTTCTTCATTCTGTTGACTTTATTAGTCTACATGTGTTTATTTAATGAGATTACTTTTCTCTTTGTGTTCACAAAACTTTAAAACTGGGAACTTTCCAAAAATCAGTTGCATAGGCTTGTTTTCCTTCATTCACCTTTTCTTAACTCAGACATATCCATTAGTAACCAGCAAATGGTTATATAAAAGTCTGATTAGCTTTTGCCTGATTCAGATTCATACACATAGACCTTTATCCTCCCAGTTTTAGATGAACTAAAAGCAAAAGAGCTGAGCCTAAAGAGAAGTCAGGGATGAATATGACATTGACTGCATCTGAAATCGCTCTCCAAACTTACTGACCATTTCATACCGAAATGCCCACCAAATGTGTGGGGCATTTTCACTTATCTGTACCTTTCAAAGCAGCTAAGAAGAATATTCTAATCATTGCTCAATTACTCAGTGTCATCTTATCATCTATTTTGAATATTAGAAATTTTACTTCCTATGGCTTAGCATAGAGTGCTGGCCTTATTAGTGGAAATAAACCACTTGCAGGAGGATGACTTGGAGGCAAATGACACGATTATCAAGATGACCCATATGCTGCCCGAACTTACTTTTCAAGTTTTAAAGCTCCATACAAATGTGAAGGATCATTACCGTCTTTTCATTCCTCTTGTACAAGCATATTTTCCCTTAAAAAATAACTCAATATACTCTCCATACAAAGAAAAAAGGATTCTTGTCATTTTCCTGATTGTCATTCTGCTAAATTTTTCATGGTTTCAGGGTTATTAAAAATATAATAGCAACATTGGGTGCCTTATTCATTAGTGAGTATAGCAAATTTTCCGTTCTCTCTGGTAAAGTTTAGCAAATTCTACTATGTACACAGTAATTTCAGGATGTGGAAGTTTCTTTCTTCTCCGAAAGGAAAATTTCATTGTTTTGGCCCTAGTTTCATCTTTAAAACGTTTGCAACTGTTTCCACACTGTTTAAAATTATCAACAACACTGGGGTTTTCTCAGGTCTCCAGAGAAAGGCTGGTGGCACAGCATACATCACATGAAGTGAGGCAGACGGAGGACGAGAAAGGACCCGAGTGGAACAGCAGATTATCTTCAGGGTTGTCTTCCTGAGTTTTCCTCTCTGGCAGCAGTCCTCTCAGAATTAGACATATAAAGCAAAATGTCTGTGTGAAATGAGTACTGGATGACAGTTTTTTTTTCTAGTTCATTAATTTTGCTTAAAACTGATTTGAAACACATGTAAGTACACGTCAAAGCTGACACATTCACTTTAAAGTTTTAAAATGTACTAATTTGTTCTAGAGGTATTTATAGCAAGGAATCTTAGTGATAGATAAGTTCTTCAGACTCAAGACTTGTCTTAAATAGTTCAATTATTCATTGTAGTAATTAGTAAGGGGGTGTGTGTGTGTGTATGTGTGTGTGTGGTGCCCACCATTCTCAGTGTGTGTGGTGGCAGTAATTAACATTTAAAAGATATTTTTCTTGGAGAGTTATATATGTTGGTACATATATTTGCAACTTTTGAAAAGGAGTCTTCTTCTTTTAGCTTGTTCTTAAAACCCTTTGCGTTTTATGTCAGCTTCAAAAGTGAGATCCTCCAAGAAGCTCAAGGTTGAAACTCAGGGTTCTAGTACGCCTTTACAAGTGTCTGCAGGTTACCCTTGTGGTCTATTCTTGGAACAGCGCCTGAGGGCAGTGGAACTACTGCATTCCAGTCTCCCTGGGGGTGTGTATTAAAATAGATTTCTCTACCCAGCCCCACACTTAGTGAGCAGTGTTCCTGGGGGTGAGGCATGGCGATCTGTCTTTTAAACTAGCTCCCCCGGAGACCCCCCCGTGCATGCTAAATTTTGCGACCTACTACCCTTTTGGTATATGCCAGAGGCTTTGTCTTACAGCATCATTCTCTAAATTCAGTGAAGTGTTTGGGTCCTCAGAGTTACAGTCGAGGGAGGCTTGAGTTGACCCAGAATGGATGCACTCTGTTCATTTAGCAGCCTGTAAGTCCGGGTCCTTCGAATCTAAAGTTAGTTCCTTTCAATTGAGCCATTGGTAATTCTCGGGTTTCCAGGTATTTAGGGCACATTGATTTATTAATGACTAAGGGAGTAGATGTCATTTTTGTTTCCCCCTAAGGAAGATGAGTGTAGAACACATTCCTAAAAAACTGTGAGACATCGCTATAATACCTACGTCGTTCATTGTTAAAATCTTGGTAAATTCCATCTGTTTGTTAGGAACAAAATAGTTTTATTGCTTGAATCAGAAATATTTGAAAAGATGTCCTTAACTTGATGTCTGTGGAAAGAAGTCAGAAATCTATGAACTTAAGTGGGATATAATTTTATATTTTCATTGACCCTGTCCACCGATGGTTGTGGTGCTAATTCAGCACCAACAGGATTCCCCAATTCGGGGTGTGGTGAGGAAGGAAACTGTTCAGCGCACACAGCTCGATTATGATACAGCATGGCGGTGGAATGATATGGCCGTGTGGCGAGGCCCCTCTCTGGCTAGACAGCTCTGCCAGCTCTTCTCCACGCTGGTCTGGAGAGATGTCTTCATTGTTTTGCCTTTGGTGTTTTGTCTTTGGTGTTTCAGCTCTAGCTGGGAAAACACAGTCTTCCATGGAAAGAGAAGTTCATTCCCTGAGTCGGAGGGGAGCTGACTTACATAGAGAGAAATTCCTACCCCTGACCTGTTTGGTCTGTCCTCATGCAGATGAGGACTCCAAATCCTTACAGTTTGATTGGTCCAAAAAGCACTGTCCTAATTGGTTGAAGAAGATGCTAATGGGGATATAGCTATGCAGCTCTGTTTGGATGGGGAAAGTCTCAGTTCTGTTGGTGACTGGTTGGAAAAGATGCTAATGGACAGGGAAAATCTCAGTTCTATTTGTTGAAATATGATTCCAGGAACTCCTTTATAAGGGTTGGCTGGAAGGCAGGAACACAGTGCAGGCAGGCCGTTTGGTTCAGTCTTCTCTGTAAAGCATGGCTTACGTGAGAGGCTCCAGTTTAGAAAGAACCGCTAGGCTCTGTTTTTAAATTTGAGCCCAGGTAGCCAGCAGGAGTCCTTGGTAGGTGTCTTCTCTCTCAGGGTCCACAGCCCCTAATTAAAATTCAGCATTTCCTTTGATTACGAATGTAGGCAACAAACCAGAGTAGTTAGTGTAAGCTCTACCTGTTATTTTACTGTCAAAAGAAAGCACAGGTCTTTTCATATCATATTGTAGGTTGTTGTAGGTATTGTAAAATATTATATCACTACTTCAAATTTATGTAGTTATTAGACCAGCTGCTAAAACTTGTTATATAAATCTTTTGTGATTGTATCCTATTTTCAAATTACCTTGAAAACTGAAGTCTCAATATAATTGATTTCTGTTGAAACCTTAGTGTATTTTATTTTATGCATTTATAAATATTATTCGGAGAAGGAGTCTGTTAGCTTCACTAGACTGCCAGAGGGAATCAAGTATAAAAAATGGGTGAAATCGCCTGTTCTAGATCTTGTTAGGATCTTCTCATCCTAACCCATCTCCTCCTCTTGTTTTGAGGTAGTTCTCTTACATTAACTGTTTTCCCTGTTCCTCTAGTCATCTCATCATTCTTGCATTTTATTTTATTTTTTTACTGTAGCTGACTCCACTGGAACCCATTCTCTGTACACAACCTACAAAGACTATGAAATTATGTTCCATGTTTCTACCATGCTGCCATACACACCCAACAACAAGCAACAGGTAAGAGATCCTTGTGTTATCTGTGTTTCTTCACCCTTGTGTTATTTCCCCCGGAAGCCTAAATGGCAAGTTTGTAAAATCTTAAACCAGAATTTAATGTTGCACCTGCCACAGCAGCAGGAAACTGTACAATGTAGAAGTAAGAAATAGCAAATGAGTTAAAAACAAATGAAGAGACACAAATTCTAGGTTAACAGCCAGCTGGGTGGCTTTGTGAATTAATAGTTTGCTTTTCGCCCACGGAGACTGAGGTTTTTATGAAATCTGAAGAGAACAAGTTGAAATCATGCTGATTAGATGACTCTGCAGGGTTGCAAAGAACGTATATGAGTGGGTGAAGTTCCATCTCAAGAGGCCAATGTGCAAAGCAGGAAAGTACTGATGTTTCATTTTGTACTGCAGAGGAGAAACTAACCTGGAGAAAAAGTAGTGTCAGTGGTATCTCAGAAAAATGTTTTTTCTTAACATGTTTGTCAGGAGATAGCAAGGAAGATATATAACAATTGCATTTATGCATATCATGCACAGAGTTTCTTTATAAAATATCTAAAAGCACAATGCCTATTGCTAAAATGTAGCCACTGAGAAACTACAATGTGGAAACTAAGAAGTGACAGATTATTACAGAGCAAAATGGAAACTGACAGTAAGTATTGTTTTAGGGTATATGGTAGTTGTTTTAAAAAAATATTTCAAAATAAATAATACCAAACTGAAATTTAAAAGAACCAGAACTACCCTCCTTTCAGTGGCTATTACAAACACGAGGAGTCCAGTATTACTTCTGACCTTCAAATGGGCATGGACTTTGCTGTCGTCAGTGCTGGTGCCGACAGAACGCAGGCCTGCTGCAGAGTGGGTCGCAGCCTCCTCCTCCAGACCTAGCCAAATGCAGGTCTCATCTACCGCTTCGTCACTTCGGGTTTGATTAAATCATAAATCTGGATAATAAAGTTTTGCCTCTTATGAGTACCAGAGTAATCAAAATTAGGAAGCCAAGCAGTGAATCATCTATAACTCTGAAATAAGCCAATTTTAAGATGAAGTCCCTGATCTGAGTTTGTTGACAATTTGTTTTCTGCAGATTCCAAGTTTTAGATTTCTCTGAGAGGAAAACAGCATGCTAAGAAAAATATACCAAACCTCTTATTGTGACTATAAATAGACAAAAAATTTAATAACATTAACAAGTGATCTTTAAATGGGAAAGTCTTATTCTACCTGATTATTAACAAGATTTAACTAATTGTTTATTTCTTTTTTTTTCTTTTTTTAAAGATTTTATTTATTTATTTTTAGAGAGGGAAGGAGAGAGAGAGAGAGGGAGAGAAACATCAGTGTATGGTTGCTGGGGGACATGGCCTGCAACCTAGGCATGTGCCCTGACTGGGAATCGAACCTGTGATGCCTGGTTCGCAGCCCGCGCTCAATCCACTGAGCTACACCCGCCAGGGCTAATTGTTTATTTCTAACAAGATGAGTTGAAATGCTGAACAGTGAGTTAGCATTTAAATGGACAGCTATCGAAATTATTTAATTTCAGAATCCAATCAAGGCAGAAATGTTATTTTTCTAAATTAGAATGAAAGAGCAATTGATATTGTTATGTATTAAGAAATTTTAGCAATGAGGAGAAATTGGAACAACTGTAATAGAACAATAATAAAGAAAAAGACATTTTAGTTTTCTAGCTAAAGAATTTACTTCTATGTAGATTACTTTATGCTTGAGGGGGAAAAAAAACAGAGAGAATGCATCTTTTACAACCTTTTTGTGCCCTGACTGGTATGGCTCAGTCAGTTGGGTGTCATCCCACCAAGTGAGTTTGCTGGTTTGATTCCCAGTCAGGGCAGCATGCCCAAGTTGCAGGTTTGGTCCCAGGTTGGGCACGTGCTGGAGGCAACCAGTCGGTGTTTCTCTGTCACATCAGTGTTTCTCTCCCTCTCTTTCTCCCTCCCTTCCCATCTCTCTAAAAAATAAATAAATAGAATCCTAATTTAAAAAATCTTTTTGCAAGAATTTGTTTATAAGTATTTTCATTATATTTAACGTGAGATGGATAGATAGATTTATTTCTACTTGGGCCCTTTATTAAGACATTAATATTATATATCAAGTCATTGTTGGAAGACAGAATGTATCAAAAAGACAATGACATCATGTAGGCAGGAGGGACAGAATACGCAGACAGATCGTATGTGCTTTTGGTATGTCTGTGGTCCTGAGTGGATTAATAGTCTTTAACAATGGGTATATTCTGTATGGCAGTCAGTACAGACCAGCCTTTATGTCGCTAACTTCTGATAATATGTCATGTTTAGAAACGAAGTAAGTGGCCTCATTAGAAGTTAATTTGGGATGCTTTAAAATTCCGAAGGTTAAAAGTACACTTCCTGAACATTCTAACTCCCAATTCTCAACCTTAATCTAAAAGGCCATTGTTTCTCTCAGCTGGCAGCCAGTACTAGATCTCACTGATTTTGCTGGTGTGTACTTAGTTTATGTAAGTTGGAGTCACCGAAGAATTTCCTTTAAGTTTTATAAATGCAAGCTTGTGTCTAATGGTAGACAGTTTATATAAATGTCATGTTATTTTCCTTCTTGTAGAAGCTTCAATATAATAAATATGAAAAATACAAAATTTGGTTAGTTTTTCTTCATAATGTTAAATTCAACTATCTAGTAAACACCTTCTGAAAAGGCACAGCCTGGGATGACCCAGGTGCCTGAAGTTGAAAGCCACCTTTCCCAAATACCACATAATGTGGGACAGAAGGTGATTTCAGGTCACTTTCATGCTACTTAAAGAAGCTTTTGAAGCTTGAATTTTAACCTGCTCTTTACAAACTCTGGAATATTACTAATTTCTACTTTCCCAGTTTGTGACACAAAAAGTATATCAGAAAATGCCTTAGCCATATTTCTTTAAATGAAGGTAATTAAAGCAGAACATAAATTGTGTTGATTACTTCAGCCATTCTCATCTCTATAAAAACATTTTCCCTATGGCAATTTCCCTTCTTATAGGAAAATGGAACAAAGCTGTTGTTATGGAAACTAAGGACTTAGAGGCGCTGGTACTTGGCATAATATTGGATAGATCTATTTGAATCAGCTATATATGCTATGCAAATTTCAGAAATTCTTTTCCATATTCTTCCTTCGATGAAATAAGGCAGGCTAAATATTGACAATAAAGATTACCTGCCTTAATATGTACTGATTAATAATGAATGTTTTTAGCCCTGGCTGGTGTGCCCAGTTGTTTGAGCGGTGGCCTGCAAACCAAAGGGCCTCTGGTTCGATTCCCTGTCAGGGCACATGCCTGGGTTGCAGGCCAGGTCCCCAGTAGGGGGCGCACAAGAGGCAACCACACATTGATGTTTCTCTGCCTCTCTTTCTCCCTTCCCCTCTGTCTACAAATAAAAATAAATAAATAATTTTTTTAAAATGATGAGTGTTTTAAATACTGTTACATAAGAGAACTGAGGAGGAAAAAGCAAAACGTCATTTATGTTTGCTTATTTTTTTCTTAGCTCCTACGGAAGCGGCACATTGGAAATGATATTGTAACAATTGTTTTCCAAGAGCCTGGAGCACAGCCATTCAGCCCGAAAAACATCCGATCCCACTTTCAGCACGTCTTCGTCATCGTCAGAGCTCACAACCCCTGCACAGACAGTGTCTGTTACAGGTACGGGCACCCCGCAGAGGCCGGGTGGGCCTTGCCTGGGGCACACAGACGGCCCCACCCAGCTCTGCTTTCTCAAGGGGCTGCAGGAAGTCTCTTACTGTTTATTTTTGTCTGTAAACTACGTGTGCGGATGGTTTATTCACATGGTGACGTAACCTGGTGGCACTGGCTTTACCCAGACGTGTTGGTTAGACACCTGCCGTTTCCATTTGCACCTCCTCCTTAGGTGGTGTCCTTCACCCCCGCCATCTGGTCACCAACTAATTACTCATGCTGCTAATTATAGTTTGCTTTTGGCATGGCAAGAACAGAGAAGAATGATCATAGTAAGTAGGGAAGAGAAGGTTGTTGTTTTTTTAATTACTAAATATTTAAAGAGCCTAAACACTTGCTGAGGACTGATTCACTCTAAGATTTCTGACTGCAATATTAGAGGCCTTTCTGTGCTTTATTAAGCATTTGGTGGAATTGTTTCAATGTCCCTCGCTGACCCAGTCTCCTGGGTCTCAGCACTCAGACATCTGTCTGCAGAGGCCTTTGCAGGCATGCTGGAGGGGTTGGTGCCGGGAGGAAGGTGCTGGGTGGTAGGGGTGTGGTGCCAAAGCAGATGTGGAAGGACACTCTGGTCTTAGTAAGATGTTTCTAATATGAACCTATCCTTTCAAAATGTGAAGTTTTATGATACCTTTCAATACCTAAAATTTGGAAAATGAGGCTTGGTTAATTTTGGATTTGTTTTTGAATTAATATAGCCACCTATGCAGAAAGTGGCCCACACAGATTGGTAATTGGACTGTTGTATGATCCACAACTATCTCATTCTAGGTGTAATGCAAGTTCATCTACACCAGGCATAGAACAAGCAAGTTCAAAAAACATAACAAATAAATGTTACTGTGGACTACTACTGACTGTCCTCAGAGAGACATAACTTGTCTGAGGTCAGCTGGTACTGGGCAGAGCTGCAGTTCCCGTGCACCGAGTCTGATTCTAGCACCCAGTCTCTTAATGCCTCACTCACGTGCCTTGTAAAGCAGGGCTCTTTGCTGTCCCTGCTGCTGACTTACCAGCTAGGTCTGTGGTTTTCTCTGCTCAGGGGTGGGGTGGAAACGTAAACAGAGGAGACCTAGATCTGAAGCCTCTTCTCTAGAATATGGCCTCTGAAAGCTTCTTTAGTTAGGTGGACAGTAAAAGTGGGACATTTGACAATAATTGGAATGGGTAACTGTTTGCATTTAGAAAATACCCCAAGTCATTGAAACATGCTAGGTACTGGGGTCCTGCATAGGATTTCATGCTGCTTTGTAGATGGAAAGCTAAACCTTTTTAAATGATCATTAGGGATTTTGGGAATGTGGGAGCCTATGCAGTTTCGTTTAAGGAGAGATTCTTCTTCGGAAGTCTTGGCATCCAATAGAAGTATCATGCAAGCCAGATGTAATTATATAGTTTTAATAGCCATGCTTTTTCAAAACAAGAAATAGCTAAAATTTTAATGGTATATGTTTTGACCCAGTAATGTATTTTATTTACCTGATAATACCAAAATATTATTTCAACAGTAATTTTTTAATTTTAAAGTTTTTGAGATACTTAAATTTTTGGACTAAGACTTTGAAATCTAGGGTGCAATTTAGACTTACTGCTCATCTCAGGATACTCAGTTTTATTGGAAATAATCTGTATTTAGATTTCTTAAAATTTGCAATTGGAAAAGTAAATTCGTGTACTCAGATTTTTCTATACATGCTTTTTAAAGGAGCGTTTCAAATAACTGAATCAAGTGTCAGTTTTTGAAGTTTAATATACTTCAGTACTCCTTGGCACACAGCTGCACCGGAGTGCCCAGTAGCCACACGGGGCCAGTGCCAGTCTAAGAGACTGATAAGGAGGGAAGTTCTCCCCGCCTCCTCTGGCACTTGGCTGGATGAGGAGGTGACACCTCTTTGTTCCTTTCAGGCCTGCATCTCCCACCCGAGCCTAATAATCATGGTTTTTGCTGTCGTGTTCTTGTTTTTAATTTGTTGCCTGGAGAGCCCATCTCCTTAGCCCCACGTGTGGTGTGGGGGCCTCTGCAGGAGGACCCTGAACACCCCTGCAGAAGACACGCAGGTAGTCTGGAGTCTCCTTGGTGCCGCACTTGTGTGAAGACCCAGTTCACTGCTTAGAAACTGAACTTCTCCCTTTTGTAAATCCAAGCCAGATAGTCAGTTTGCAGCGTCACTGAAGGAATCACAAGAAACTAAAATAGTCTTTTCCTGCTGTGAACTTAAGGCACATTAATTTTTTCAGTCCTTCTCCAACTGCGGTAGGCATGTTCCCTGGGAGCACGTGGTGAGGTCAGCAGAGGCTTCTGGCCCGGAAGAAGTAGGGCACACCTCTCGTAGTCTTGAATGCCTGGGGGAGAAGAGGTTTGTTTTCTTGTGAAAAGTACAATATTAGAACGTAGAATGGAAAATTTGTATCGATTTTAAAATAAAATGTGGGTTTTCAAAGAGTTTTTATATCTTGTGAGTTTTCTCACACTGCAGCCCCTCCCCAGCCTCCTAGGAGTATGAATTTATAGACCTCTTTCATCAAGAGTACTTCAGCTGAAAAGTTAAGCAATGCGTTGACTTATACTAATTTTAGTTCGTTTTACTTATACTAATATTTAATTTTTTTAATTTTATTTAGTTATTTAAATTTTATTTATTTAAATTTATGTAAACATCCCTAAGTGATGGAGAGTCATTGAAATGCTTTTTCTCCTTTAAAACCTCCTGCTCCTCACTTTCTCCACTGTGAGCACTCACATTTGCCTGCCGCCATCTACTCGGTGCCTGCAGCGGAGAAAGTGCGGAGTTTGTTTTCTCAAAGCAGCTTCTTGCTATAACTGTGCAGAGAAGCGTGGGATCCGTACAGACCTAAGTCATAAGAATGTTTAGTGGGAAAGTGGGATTTGGTATGTGTCCCCAAGCACAGGTGGATGGGGTGCGGTGGGGGAAAGGACTGGTTCTGACGGTGGCCAGCCGAGTGTGTGGAAGTGCAGCCACAGGACAGGGGAATGCACGGGGAGGAGACTTCTGCTGTAGGAAAGCTCACGAGCCAGCGGAGGCCCTTAGCGTGCTAGGCCGTCCGATAGCTCCTTACGATGTAAACAGAGTCTTAGGAAAGCGTATCCAGTGTAGCCATACAAGGTAGTCTCAGAAAGACAAATTTAGAACTTACTGTTATTATTCGTTTACTTTTCACCGTTCTTGACAGCCCTTGTCATGGTCGTGCTGGGCAGTCTTCTAGGCCTGGGATGCAACAGGGGAACCAGGAGAGAAACATCCTTGTGGTAGATGTGGGAATGAGGCTCTGAAATGGGTCTTCTGTCTCCCTGGAAACTGTACGTAGGAAAAACTGACTAATTCAATCTAATCCCAGAAGCCAGCTAACCCTGAATAGCAGACAGAGCCAAGAACTAAGAAATTAATCACCAAGTCTATGTACTAAAGCTTATGCCCATACCTGGTAAGAGAGCCTCTGGTCTGTATTATTTTATTTGTGCTATTACAGTGGGCTTAATTGTCTGGTCCCAGTTGATGGAGCAGGTTGAAAGCAACAAATCAAAAAGATAAAGGAGCTGTTTAGTGGCAGGGATGTACAGAAAATATCAGTAAGTGATGACCGATAAGGGAGATGCAGAAGAACTATTCACATCAAAAATACAAAGGCAATAAGCACCAAGGTCTGGGGTCATTTGGTTTGGGAACAGCCAACCAAACATACCTGAGAGCCTCACTGTGCAAAAACAGTGCAAAATTATTTTTCACCATGTTTAACAACTAATGAATTAATGGATATACACATTAATCATGAAAGGCTACTGCAGATATCACCAAAAGAGACAAATGTCACATAATGGGAAAACACAACCCCATGAATGAATTGGTCCTATACCCACCCTACCTCCCCAAATTTTCTCTGAATCTGATCACACCTCCAGAGAAGCCGACTCATAGGAAACACAAAAGATAGAGCATGTTTGTATTCAGCGAATTCAGACTCCGGACAGCTCTGTGACAAACAGTCCAACTTCATTGATAAATAAATTACAAGAAATAAGAAAGAGAGGTGGAGGGGAATAAACAGAACAAAAAAATTTTAAGATAAAATTAATTGCAACATGTTGGCCTCATTTGGAACAAATTGAGACCAAAAGGTTGTTAACAAATCTTACAGTGTCTTAATTGAAAATTGGAACATTGATTCACCATTTGATGAAATGAAAGAATTACTAATTTTAGAACTAGTACAGTAATGAGTTTATAATAATGACCCTGAGTCTTTGAAATAAAAGTTAAATTACGATCAGTAACTATGTTTAGGAAGGTAGGATTATGCATTACTCCTCTCAGAAAGATTTCCATATCCGGTGGTTAAAATGTAATACATGTTGAAAGGAGTTAGTATGATGTAGCCCAGAAAGCACTTGGAATCAGACCAGACTGTTAAACCTCTCAGATCTTAAATTTCCCTTCCTGTGCAGTGGACGGTTGCTTCACATCTTAAAATCTC
>PVIA01014724.1:0-25402 GCA_004024845.1 Tonatia bakeri | reverse complement strand
AAAAAAAAGAAAGAAAAGAAAACCTTAGCACCCTCAAAATAATCTTTGCACATAAAAAGAAACCCTGCCTTCAACCTGAATCAACAAGGAAACTCCTTAACAAACGAGGAAACATAACCGCAGATATAGGGTAAATGGTAATTGATATTATAATGGGAAAGATCTCCCATATGATCATCTAAGTCATATTTTTCCTTTTGTAATTATAAAATTTACCCTAACGCTTAAACAATATATCTTTAACACACTCCATAAAAATCCAGCGCAAGTATATTTGAGTAATGCTGTAAAGGTTGTACAAATAGTTGTTATAAATAATTTATAGCATCACAATATTTGATGGTATTGGTTTCCTCTTTTGTACTTTACAGTTTTACAGGTGCATGAAATAGGTAAGAAGTTTGGTCGGTAGAGCAACCCCCACTCATACTCTACTTGAGATCTGATACCATAATATTTCTTCTGTTTCAATTAGGTCTAAAATAAGCTGTAGCTGAGACCCAAAATAATCACTTACACAAAGAATATGTTGATTAGGAAACAAGTAGACTGGATAGGTGACATTCATAAAGGTACTGGAAATCCATGTTTTTTACACTCTGTTGCTCCATCACCTCCAACATATATCTTCCACCTCATGGTCCAAAAGGGTTGCCTAAACTGCCCCTAGTCACCAGGCTGGCGGGAACAGTGAAGAAGAACGCACCTCTTCTCTATTAAGAACATTTCCCAAAAATTGCATATGATACATGGTCAAATTTACCTGCAGGTGATACTAGGAAATGTAGTACTTACTGAGGGCACAAATATGCCCAAACGAAATTTATGGCTCTGCTACTAGGAAGAAGAGTTATCAAAGGATGTCTATCAATCTGTGTAACACCTTCTAGAGAAGGAGATTCAGATTTTTGTCTCAGGCTGCCAACATAGGCTTGCACCCAAAACCCACAAGTGAACTCCATAATTCATGAGGACTTGCCTGATATTTGAAGATTAGAGAAAATTCCGGGAGTTGGGCAGGCATCTGGCTTGTTCAGAACAGCACCCATCTATCTGTTTCACCTTGCCTTAATTGAAATTGTCTAAAAATGCTTCTGCCCTTACTATTGTTTTCCTCCCAAAATGAGGCCAGACTGGATCACACCTATTCCAGGCCATGAAACTAGAACTTCTGCATTAACCATTTATATTTTTATCTTTTTCCTTTTACCTTACATAATTTTATGTTGACTGCTATAAAAACATAAGAACATAAAACATTTATGTTACAAAATTAAATTAGGACATATTTTAAAGAACCCAGTTTAAACTGAAATAAAAATGAACTAAAAACATAGGTTGAATTTTTTCTTTCTGATCATGTACTATGTAGTCACACATTTCATCAACAGAGGGCATTGTAGGTTTATTGTTTTGGGGGTTTTTGTTTTATGGGGTTTTTTTTTTTTTTTTTGGTTACTCTGTACTTTCCAATACAGCTTCCTTTAACGTGGAATTGCACCATGTTGTCTGGGGTCAAACAATTAAGTGGCCTGTTGCATTTGTGAAATGTACCACAGACTGTTGATCTATGACACCATAACCCACAAATCACTGCATATAAACTACCATAGTATTTTGCTGAGATCGTGTTATTTAAAAATTTACTGTAGTTAAAATTACTAGAGTATCTTTCCTCTGTCTTAAAAGAGAAGGGACACAGACTATCTATGTGATGATGAACCCTAATCTGAGATAGGCCTTTGCTCCTCTACCCCCATATCACCCCTGATGTTGAGATACAGGCCAAATAAAACAAGTATAATCTGAGTGATGATGCTGAAAACGGGTACTTTATTTTCAATGACATTGTTTTACTTGAAGTGAAATTTAGAGCTTGTTTAACTGACCTTTGGATCTGTAATATGTTCTGGAAAGAATTAAGGGGCTTGGAAGAGAAATTGCTTTCAGCTTTTTCACTGAGAGAGTGAGCTGCATGTTCATCTCAGATCGAGACTTTAACAACCCATTATGTGTATCTCTGAGCCTCCAAAATGTCAACTGGAGAATTTTCCTAAAATATAATTTGCAGCCTTTTTATAACTTGTGAAATAGAAAATATTGGGGAATTCTGATAGTTGTTATTAATGTCATTAGGAAATTTAAGTACAATACATGGTTTTCCTAGTAACATCTATACTTGAATTCTGTAAAGCAAACCAGTTTTTTTTTCCAGAGTGTGTGTGATACACTAGAAGAGATTTATAGAGCAAAACATGGGACAAATCAGAAAAGAAAAGCCCTTCCAAACTACACTACAAAGAGTGTAGGGAGACTATTCACTACTTTACATGTAGTCAACAAATTTTTACTAAAAACCTACCGTGTGCCAGACAGTGTTCTAGAAAGTAGGGATTCAATAGGGAATAAAACAGGCAAAAACATTCCTTGTAGCTAATAGTCTATTTGGAAACTATATTTAAATCCCAGACTGATCATTTATGACGTTTTTTCAGATTTTCATGGAATATGCAATTAACCATTAATTTAAAAAATCAGATCATGGAGAAAGAGGGAGAACTCTAAAGCAAGTTTTGAAGCTGACATAATCCTGACATATCTTGCCAAATATAGCACAGAAAATTTAAAAAATGATTTACTTAAAATGAAAAAGTCTAACATAAAGCACTAGGCAAATAAGATATGAACAATATTAAAAAGAAAATATCACCAAATAGAATGTATTCCAGAATGTCAAGATGACAACATTAAGAAATCTTTTAGTATATCATATCCAACGGTCAGCAGGAAACTAAATGACAAAAAAGACATTTGCTAAATTTCAACACCCATTCCTGGATTAACAAAATGAAGCATTAACTTTTTAAAACCCTAGTCATGAAAAATGGGTCCTTACTATCATGATATTCAGATGAACACAGTAACCCACGTGATCTGTAACAGTGACACACTGCAGACATTATCATCAGAAGCAGGGACAAGACAAGCATGCTTCAGCACACAGTATTTAATAATAGTATGGAAATTCCTATGAATGCAATGAGAAGTATCTGCTGAGAAAATCTAAAAGATTCTACATAAAAAAAATCTTAGAACTAATGAGAAAGTTTAGTAAAGTGCCTAGGTATGCAGTGAGTGATCAGACTCAAGACCTTTCTCACATGTACACTGACAGTGACTAGTTAGACAATATAATAGGAAAACAAGACCATTTCAAATGGCCCCATAATATGCAAAATATCCAGAAACAAATAATAAAAAACCGCTTGAAGAAAGTTTACTGGAAAGACACAAGATTTATGTAAATGTAGCAGAATAACATGTTCCTGGATAGAAAGACTAAACACTATAAACAGGCCAAGTTTTCCAAAATTCAGATGTAAGTTTATTGTAATTCAGATGAAAATCCCAACAGAATTTTTGAAACTTGAGAAAATGATTTGAACATTCATCTGCAAGTTCTAAAACACTAAACAGCCAAGAAATTTTTGAAGAACAGAAAATAGAGGATACTTTCTTATACAGAAATGTACAAAGAAACACTTTCAAAACAATGGGATGTTAGAACAGGAATATGTAGACTTGGGAAGAGACTGGAAAATTCAGAACAAAGATGAATATTCTTTTTAATTTTTTCAATTACAGTTTACATCCAATATTATTTTGATTTTGTTTCAGGTGTATTACACAGTGGTTAGACAGTCCTATACTTTACCAAGTGTTCTTTCTCCCTGGAAGAGTTCTGAAGTAAAGACACCTTTCCTCCCTTTATGTCCCTTTTGCCTCCCCTTTTATAATATACTTGTCAAATATTTCTTCTACATACATTTAAAACCACATCGGAGCATATACTTTATATTTAACCTGCAAATATAATTCAGAAAACTCTAAAGAAGAAAAGCCTGTTACATTTATCCACATTTTTGCCTGCCATGTCCTTCCTTCCTCATGTTCCAAGGTTCTTTCTTCATCATTTCCTTTTTGTTTAGAGACTGTCTTTTTTTCTTTTCTTTTCTTTTTATTGTTGTTGAAGTACAGTTTTCTATCTTTTACTCCCATCCCATTCTTTTGAAGTATGTCTGTGTGTTGGGAACTGCCCTACCTGGTATCAGAAGATGTGACCCCCGCTAAGGCTAAGGCCGAGGGAACGACCTTGGAATCGTAAGCCAACAAGGAGACAAAAGCTTATCTTCCTGGCAGGAGCGCCACTTCTGTGCCTTTTACTTCACCCTGCCTGGCCCCCAAAGCTTGGTTGGTTAGCCAATGACGAGTAAGATTCCCCAAGAGGGGAACAATCTAAGACAGGCACGATCACGTGGGAGGCCCCCAAGGAAAAACTTTGGGGGTTACAGCAAAAGGGGGTGATGGACCCCCGCCCCTCTGCTTTGACAAAGCCTGAGTCCTCATGCTCTGCAAGGAAATCTCCTAATCTCTTGGCTGCCTTAGTTCCCTTGCTCCACCTAAGCCTGAAACAATGACAGAGGGTGGTGCAACCCTGTGCTGAAAAGGGCGGGTTCCCCGGGTGATCAGGCCTAAGAAAGAATATGTAAAATCCTGTGAAACCTGCTTTGTTTAGAATGCTCTCAATTGAATGAGAAGGGTCCAAGGAGGAAGTAAGTTTGTTCCTCAAAGTCTTTTATAGCTCTTTAACCCTGACTCAAAGTAGGCCCTCAGAATTCCTTGTTGTCTATTCTTTGATCCTTTCTTCCCGGCAATGAGTAATGAGCTTTACCTGAATTCTTATGCAAACCTAATAAAAGCCTGCTGGGACAGGAGAATGGGATGGTCTCCCCTAAGGATGCTCTCCCCTAGGGAGGGTGGCCCAGCACTCCCCACTAGAGGGAGTGGCAATTCCGTTCCTACTTCCCCACAGGACCTGGTTGTCTCTGTGTATGTTTTTCTCATGCGTCGACTAGCCATCCGCAGTATTCTGCGGTCACTGCTGGTCGGTGGCTGCGTCATCTGTGCTGGCAACAAAGTCTCTTAGTTTTTCTTCCATCTGGAATGTCTAGATTTTTTTCTTTCTTCCTGAAGGTATTTTTTGCTGACTATATTTATACAGTTGCCAATTTTTTTCCTTTCAGGTAGTTCTAACATCTGCATCATCTCAACGTTGGCATCTACTGATTGCATTTTCTCATTCCGTGTGAGAACATCCTGGTTCTTAGTGAAATGAGTGCTTTTCTATTGAAAATGGGACATTTTCCTAGTATGTTATGAGACTGGATCCTCTTGAAGGCTTCAGGTTTTTGCTTTCTCTTTTCTCTGACACCGCTCTGGCAGAGGAAGAAACGGTGCTGCCTCATTATTGTCGGTTGCCATAGAAGTGAAGTTTTCTAACTTGGCTTCCACTGAAGGCGTGTGTGGGAGCGGAATGCACTCACTTCTGCCACAAGGAGTCCACTCTCGTGTCCCCCACAGCCTCCTTGACACCACTGTGGTGGTGACTCCATTACTTTACATAAGGGAAAGAGCCCCAGTCTCCAATGGGCCTCCTCTGGCACAGCCTCAGCAGGGAGGGAGCACAGTAGCTCAGGAAGGGTGGCTGGGGAGTAAGCTCAGGTTCCCCTGTGCTGTTCACTGACACAATGGAAGTGGGATTTGTTACCAAAGAGCCCAGATGAAAGTCTCTACCTTCAATTTGGCTTTCTCTGAAGTACCTAATCCAGGCTATTAGAGAGCCTTATTACAGCTTTGTGAAATTGGATGTCTAGGTTCCCCATTTGGCCTTTGCTTTCACGGGTGAAGTTCAGGCCACAGTATTGGGTTTTAGGTTTGTTTTTTGTCTTTTGGTGGTGTCTGAGTGTAGTAGAATCATTATTGTCTAAAAGTTTGTCTTATTAAGTGCCCCTTTTTCTGGTCCTTTGGCAAGAGAGAGAACAAGTTTGTTGACTTTCTTTTTTTTTTGCCTGCTCTCACTGGTATTCATGGGATGGAGAGATCTATGTCTGGGAATTCCTCAATGCATCATTCCTTGCTGCCAAAAGTGCCCAGTTGATTTGCTTCCTTCTCCACTTTCCAGAGTCTTTGTATGTTTGCTTTTTATATACTTGTATTTTCTATCCTCAAGTCTTAGAATGCTTGTTAGATATGTCATTCACACTTCTATATCTTTTAATATTTTTATGTAAATTATGAATCAGTTTAGTTTTGAAATTCACTCACCCTTTCTATTTTTATTCTAGGAGATTTATTTGTCTATTGCAAATATTTTCTTCATTTTTCCCTGTGTAACTTGTATCCCTTTGATGCCTTTAATCACTTTAAATATATTTATCTTTAGTATTTATTTGATATTGCTCTTTTATCTCTGGATTAGTTTATTGCATCTGCAGAATTTCTTAAGGATAGGTGCCATTCAAAAGAAACTTTGCAGGCAAGAAGGGGCTGGTAAGAAGTATTCAAAGTCATGAAAGGCAGGGACCTATATCCAAGAGTACTCTACCCAGCAAAGCTTTCATTTAGACTAGAAGGACAAGTAAAGTGCTTCCCAGATAAGGTCAAGTTAAAGGGGTTCATCATCACCAAGACCTTATTATATGAAATGTTAAAGGGACTTATCTAAGAAATTGAAGAAGATCAAAAACTGTGAATAGTAAAATGGCAACAAACTCACAGCTATCAACAAATGAACCTAAAAAAAATAAAGAAAAACAATGAAAACAAAAACTATCCAAACAACTAGAATGGGAACAGAATCAGAGAAATAGACATCACGTGGAAGGTTTTCAGTGGGGTGGGGAAGTGGAGGAATAGGGTGGGTAAGGTACAGGGAAGAAGAAGCATAGTTGGTAGGCATAAAATAGATGGGGAGAGGTCAAAAATGGTATAGGAAACAGAAAATTCAAAGAACTTATAAGTACAGCCCATAGAGATGAACTAAGGGGGGGAATGCTGGAGGGATGGGCATGCAGGGTGGAGCGGGGATAAAGGTGGAAAAATTGGGAAAAGTGTAATAGTGTAATCAATAAAATATACTTAAAAAAGAATAGGTGGCATACTTGTGTGACTTGCATTTTGTTACTGTCTGAATGTGTGCCTCCACAGAAGCATGTTTGTTGTTGAGGCGGTATTTCGTTCCCTGTGGATGTCCCTGGCACCCTGGTTGTTGAAGATATCTACAAAAATAATTTTTGCTTTTGTTTGATAAGAGAGACCAGAGATTTCACGTATTAGGAAGCAGGTTTTAATATTAATTTTTACTTTGCCTTCCTGAACCATATATGTAGTATAAATTCAGACACTATAGGGACATGTGTCAGAAGTGTAAGGCTTCTTTTTCTCATAGTGTGGATACCCTGTTTGTTTGCTTTTCACCCAAAGATCAAGGGAGATTCATGTTTCTTTGAAGCTTCCATTCTCACTGGGCAGGGTATGTTTTTCTAGTTTTTGTGGGGACTCAAACAGTAATAGATTTTCTCCCATCTTCTAAATTGCTCTAGCTGGGCTACTAATCAAATTAGTAGGAAAAAGTTTTAATGCCTGTACATGGAGAATTCACATAAGCATGAAAATTCCAAAGACAGTGCGACAACATTGGGTAGAGTTTCTGAAGTCTTTTTTCTCATGTATCTCAGAGAGCAGTGATTCCATGCAACATCCTCAAAATATGTTGGGTGGGCTTTTCTACTTGCTGTCGTGATCATTACAAATGATGATGTGTCAGTTTTCCCAATGCCTCAGAGAAAAGAGCCCCCCCCTTTTAAAGTAGTATGACTTTATTAAAATGTTTTAGTACAGTCTTAAAAGATCTGAAAACATTATATTCAAGCAATACAAGCACTGCAAATGATATATTTCTCTGTCTATTTGACATCTAACAAAAGACAGTTACCCTATGAATATCTGTAACTTGATTAATATAAGTTGGAGGCTGTGATTTTAGTGTGTTCACATTTCTCTGACTCTCCAAGTCAGCCTCCATCTGGCAGAGCTGGACAGGACCAACATGTTCGGTGGTTTCATGGAAATGTTTCCTCACTAGCAGTAGGAAAAGCGTGAGTTCTGGGAGTTCTGGGATAAAGCTGCTCAGAGGCCACCTTCCTCATCTTTACTGAACCGAAACCAAATAGTTCAGGCCCGCACTGCCACTATGTATGGCTAAGTCTAGTCTAATTAGTTAATCAAGGTATTAGAAGTACTTTAAAAAACACACCTGGTACTGAATAATGTGAGAAACAATCAGGTCTTAATTCAGAGGATTTCAGTAGACTTTCTATCATTTTTTCCCTTTGGATCATTATTTTAAAGTTAACTCCCTACTTTACCAGAAATTATAAATGTTAGATGAAAGGATTACTTTAAAGCAACTGGTTTTAGTCATGTCATGTCAACAGGTCTACATTTGTGTGCCAAGCTATCTACTTATGCATATTCATAACTACATTTTCATTTCTCTATGCATAGAAATTCCAAGAAATATAGATATCACTCATCTAAAAAATTAAAATTACATAGCACCTAAATAAACTCAACGATCCCTTTCTGAATCAATCTCTAACAGGTGAGTGTACAGATACATGCTCATCTACAAATTGCATAGATTACCCTTGCTGCTTTTAAGGATCAAATATTCATTCTAGTATATGGTATGTTTGACTACAGTGATATTATTATTTTTTAAATGAACAAATGTCACAGAACTTGTGTATCTTTGGTTTTGAGGGAAAGCAGACTTTGACCACCCCAACAATATGCTGTTTGGGATATTGATTATGTTAAGCTGCTTATTAAGGAACGGAAGACTCAGGAAGAACCTTTGAACATCTCTTTTTACCTGCTTGAAGGAATTCAGGTAGAAAAACCTACTTGAAGAAAGCTATGTATACCTTAACATCATATGGGCTAAGTGAGCTAGACCAGGAGGAATCTGGCAATATCTATTTGTTAGACTCCCCTCTGTGTCCCATTGATCTGGTTGCCCCACCAAGAAATTGTTTATCAAATGATTTCTCCCATTCATCTACTTGTGAATTGCCTATTTTCTTTTTTAAAAATATATTTTATTGATTATGCTGTTACACTCTTCCCATTTTTTGACTCCCTTATTCCCCTCCACCCTCCATGCTCCCTCCCACCAGCATTCCCGCCCCCCTTAGTGCACATCTATGGGTCATACATATAAGTTCTTCGGCTTCTCCATTTCCTATATTATTCTTAACCTCCCCCTGTCTATTTTGTACCTACCATTTATGCTTCACATTCCCTGAACATTTCCCCCCATTCTCCCCTCTCCCACTCCCCACTGATGAACCCTCCATGTGATCTCCATTTCTGTGATTCTGCTCCTGTTCTAGTTGTTTGCTTAGTTTTTGGTGTTCTTTTTAGGTTCAGTTGTTGATAGTTGTGAGTTTGTTGTCATTTTAAAGTTCATAATTTTGATCAGTTTCTTGTTTTTAGATAAGTCCCTTTAACATTTCATATAAGGGCTTAGTGATGGTGAACTGCTTTAACTTGACCATATCTGGGAAGCAGTTTATCTGTCTTTCCATTCTAAATGATAGCTTTCCTGGATAGAATAATCTTTCATGTAGGTCCTTGCCTTTCATAACTTGGAATACTTCTTTCCAGCCCCTTCTTACCTGCAAGGTCTCTTTTGAGAAATCAGCTGATGGTCTTATGGGAACTCCTTTAAAGTAGGGAAGTGCCTTCTTTCCTCTTGCTACTTTTAAGATTGCCTCCTTGCCTTATATTAATGTGAATTGTTGTTTCAGTACAGTTTTCTGTGTTTTACTCCCATCCCTGCTCCTTCTGTCCTCACCCTCCCCAGTTTTTCTCCATGTGTCTTTTATATTTGTTGCTATAAACCCTTCCCCTTTTCCCCTGAAATTCCATCCCCTTTCCCCTCTGGTCATTGTCAGCCTGTTCTCTATTTCAATGTCTTTACTATATTTTGCTTCTTTGTTTGTTTTGTTGTTTAGGTTCCTGTTAAAGGTGAGATAATATAGCATTTATCTTTCACTTCCTGGCTTATTTCACTTAGCATAATGCTTTCCAGTTCCATCCATGATGTTGCAAAGGGTAGGAGCTCTTTCTTTCTTTCTGCTGCATAGAATTCCATTGTGTAAATGTACCATAGTTTTTTGATCCATTCATTTACTGATGGGCATCTAGGTTGCTTCCAAAACTTGGCTATTGTAAATTGTGCTGCTATGAACATTGGGGTGCATAGGTTCTTTTGGATTGGTGTTTCAGGGTTCTTAGGATATAGTCCCAGCAGTGGAATTGCTGGGTTGAAAGGCAGATCCATTTTTAGTTTTCTGAGAAAATTCCATACTGTTTTCCATAGTGGTTGTACCAGTCTGCAATCCCACCAACAGTGCACTGGGGTCCCTTTTTCTCCACAACCTCTCCAACACTTGTTGTTTGTTGCTTTGCTTATGATGGCCATTCTGACTGGTGTGAAGTGGTATCTCATTGTGGTTTTAATCTGCATCTCTCTGATAGCTAGTGATACTGAGCATCTTTTCATGTGTCTCTGAGCCCTCTGTATGTCCTCCTTGGAGAAGTGTCTGTTCAAGCCTTTTGCCCATATTTTAATTGGGTTGCTTGTCTACTTTGGGTGGAGTCGTGTAAGTTCTTTGTATATTTTGGAGATTAAACCCTTGTCTGAGGTATTATTGGCAAATATGTTTTCCCATACAATTGGTTCTCTTTTTATTTTAATACTGTTTTCTTTAGCTGTGCAGCAGCTTTTTATTTCGATGAGATCCCATTTGTTTATTCTTTCCTTTATGTCCCTTGCTCTAGGGGACATATCAGTAAAAATGTTGCTGCGTGAAATATCTGAGATTTTCCTGCCTATGTTTCCCTGTAACACTTTAATGGTGTCATGGCTTATATTTAAATCTTTTATCCACCTAGGATTTATTTTTGTGCATAGTGTAAGTTGGTGCTCGAGTTTCTTTCTTTCTTTTTTTTTTTGCACATAGCTGTCCAGTTCTCCCAACACCATTTGTTGAAAAGACTGTTTTTACTCCATTTTATGTTGCTGCCCCCTTTATCAAATATTAATTGACCATAGAGATTTGGGTTTATTTTTGGGCTCTCTGTTCTGTTCCACTGGTTCATGTGCTTGTTTTTATGCCAGTACCAGGCTGTTTTGATTACAGTGACCTTGTAATTGAGTTTGTTATCAGGTATTGTGATCCCTCCTACTTTGCTTTTCTTTCTCAAAATTGCAGTACCTATTTCGGGTCGTTTATGGTTCCATATAAATTTTTGAAGTGTTTTCTCTATGTCTGTGAAATATGCCATTGGTACTTTAATGGGTAATGCATTGAATCTGTAAATTGCTTTGGGTAGTATGGACATTCTGATGATGTTAATTCTTCCCATCCATGAACACGGTATATGTTTCCATTTGTTTGTGTCTTCCTTGATTTCTTTCTTCAGTGTTGTGTGGTTTTCTGCATACAGATATTTTACCTCCTTGGTTATGTTTATGTCTCTTTGTCTTTAATCTTGGTTAATGTAATTAAAATGTGCATTTGTGTGTGCTTCCTGAGGTCCGAACTTCTTTGGGACTCTGGGCTTACTGGACTTCCTGGAAGTCTATTTCCTTTGCCAGATTGGAGGAGTTTCCCTTCATTAGTTTTTCAAATAAGTTTTCAGTTTCTTGCTTTTCCTCTTCTCCTTCTGGCACTCCTGTGTTTCAAATATTGGAACGTTTAAAGTCATCCTGGAGATTTCTAAACATTTCCTAATTTTTTTGAAATCTTGTGTCTTCTTTTGGTCTGCTTAAATGTTTACTTCTTCCTTCTGCTCCAAATCGTTGATTTGAGTCCCGGTTTTCTTCCTTTTACTGTTGGTTCCCTGTACATTTTTCTTTATTTCACTTTGCATGGCCTTCAGTTCTTCCTCTATTTTGTGACTATACTCAACCATTTCTGTGAACACCCCGATTACCAGTGTTTAGAACTCTCCATGTCATAGGTTGGCTGTCTCTTCATCACTTAGTTCTGTATTTGGAGCTTTGATCTGTTCTTTCATTTGGGCCATATTTTTTTTTTTTTTGTCTTGGCAGGCCTGTTGCATTGTAAAGGGGCAGAGCCTTAGGTATTTGACTGTGTGGGGCATCCCACTTCACTGCTGTGTTGTGGCGCTGTGTAAATGAATGTTTCTTCTTTAACTCCTTGGTTATCAGACTTCCATACATTTCAATTTTCTGGAAGTTCTGGTTATTTTTTGTTGGTAGATTTGTTATTGTCCTTCTTTTCGTGGTGCCAGGAGGCAACGTGTATTAACCTATGCCTCCACCTTGGCTGGACGTTCCTATTTTCTTTTTTTATAGCAGTTGCATTTTTTATTGTTATACAAAAGGATATAATATAAACGTATCCCCGTAACGATTTTTAATTTTTTATTATATTTAAAGTTTATTATACTTTTTCCATTATCCTTTAGTCCCTTATACCCACCAACCTCTAGAAATCACCACCCTATTTTCCATGTCCATGAGTCCTTTCTCCTTTTTGCACAATCCCTCCATACCCTAACCTCCCACCCCAATAGATGTCATCTGCTCTTCATCTATGAGTCTGTCTCCATTTTCCTTGTTAGTTCAGTTTGTTCATTAGATTCGACATATGAGTGAAATCATATGGTATTTGTCTTTCTCTGACTGGTTTATTTCACTTAGCATTATGTTCTCCAGGTCCATCCATATTGTCGCAAAGCATAACATTTTCTTCTTTTTTATGGCTGAGTAATATTGCACTGGGTAAATGCCCCACAGTTGTGTTATTTACTCATTTATTGAGGGACACGTGGGCTGTTTCCACATGGTGGTGATTGTAGACAACGTTGCAGTGAACACAGTGGTGCTTGTGTTCTTTTGAGTTAGTGTTTTGGGTTCCTTCTGATATATTCCCAGAACTGGGATCACTGGGTCAAAAGGCAGGTCTATTTTTAATTTTTGGTGGTATTTCCATTCTGCTTTCTACAGTGGCTGCACCAATCTGCATTCCCACCAATAGTGCAAAAGGGTTCTCATTTCTCCACATCCTCACCAGCACTTGTTTGTTGATTTATTGATTGATTATTGATTTATTGATGGTAGCCATTCTGAAAGATGTGAAGTGGTATCTTCTTTTGGTTTTAGTTCATATTTCTCTGATGATTTGTGACGTCGAGCATCTTTTTATTTGTCTATTGGCCATCTGTATGTCCTCTTTGGTAAGTATTTATTCAGGTCCTTTGCCCATGTTTTATTAGGTTGTTTGTTTTTTGGTGTTGAGTTTTGTAAGTACTTTATGTTTTGGATATTGACCCTTTAACAGATGTATCAGCAAATATGTTCTCCCATTCTGTGCACTTTTATTTTGTTGATGGTTTCCTTTGCTGTGCAAAAACGTTTTAGTTTGATGTATCCCAATTTGTTCATTTTTTCTTTTGTTTCCTTTGCCTGAGGAGTGTAACTGTAAAATACACAATTGCTATCTATATGCACATGTTTGTACAACAGAGCTCTAGAACTTTTCCGTCTCATGAGACTAAAGCTCTATACCCACTGAACAACTCTCCATTTTCCTTTCCTCCAGACCCTGCCTATTACTGCTTTGTTTGTGGGAGTTTTACTAGTTTAGTTAACTCATAAAAGTGAAATGATACAGTGTTTGTCTTTTTACGATGGCTTATTTTACTTAGCATGTGCTGAAGAGTCATCCATGTTGCAATAAATGCCCAGATTTACTTTTGTAAGACTGAATAATATTTCATTTTATGTATATGTCACATTTTCTTTATCCATTTAGCCCTGGTGGACATTTAAGTTGCTTCTACATCTTAGCTGTTGTGACTACACTGCAATGAACATGAGTGTGCAAATGTCTCTTCAAGATTCTATTTTCTTTTCTTTTCTTGTTTTAAAGACTTTATTTATTTTTAGAGACAGGAAGGGAGGGAGAAAGAAAGGGGGAGATTCATTGAGGTGCAAGAGAAACATCAGTAGGTTGCCTCTTGCACACCCCTATTTGGAGACCAGACCTGCAACACAAGCACGAGCCCTGACCAGGAATTAAAGGAGCAACCTTTCATTCCCACTGACCACACAGGCCAGGGCTCCTTTTTTTAAAAAATTATATTTATTGATTAAGCTATTACAGTTGTGTTAGGTTTTCCTCTTTTGCCCCACTTCACCCAGCATCAGCAACTCCCTCAGGCTTTCCCCCCACCATTATTCATGTCTGTGGGTCATGAGAATAAATTCTTTGGCTACTCCATTTCTTATAGTGTATTTTCCATCCTCATGGCTATTCTGTAACTACTTATTTGTGCTTTTTAATCCCCTCACCTCTTCACCCATTGCCCAACACCTATTCCCATTTGGCAAGCATCAAAATGCTCTTCATATCCACGATTCTGTGTACTTGATTGCTTAATTGTTTTTTTATTCAATTTTTGATATATATGTATTGCCATTTTATTGTTCATAGTTTTGATCTTTTTATTTTTCTTAAATAAGTCCCTTTAACATTTCATATGTTAATGGTTTGGTGATGATTAACTCTTTTAGTTTTTTCTTGTCTGGGAAACTCTTTAACTACCCTTCAATTCTAAACAATATCTTTGCTATGTAGAGCAAGCTTGAATGGAGGTCTCTGCTTTTCATTCCTTTGAATATTTCTTCACAATCCCCCTAGTCTGCAAAGTTTTTATTTCAATTAATGTATCCTTCATTTCTGACTGGATTGTTTTTTTCTGTTGAAATCCTCACTAAGTTCCTTGAGCATCCTTATAACCAGAGTTTTGAAGCCTGCATCTGATAGATTGGTTATGTTCATTTTGTTTAGTTCTTTTTCTGGAGTTTTGATTTATTCTTTCATCTGGGCCATGTTTCTTTGTCTTTTCATTGTGGCAGCCTCCCTGTGTTTGTTTCTATGTATTAGGTAGAGCTGCTTTGACTCTGTGTCTTGGTGGTGTGGCCTAATGTAGTAGGTGTCCTGTAGGGTCCAGTGGCACAGCCTCCTCTATCACCCAAGCTGGGTAGTCGAGGTGGACCCTTAGTGTGGGCTGAATGCACCTTCCTCTTGTAGTTGAGCCTTGGTTGCTATTAGCAGAGCAATGGGAGGGATTTACTCAGGCCAGTCAGCTGCAAAGACTGGCTGTGTCCACTGACCCCCAACTTCCCCCCTCTGTGGAGGATCACGGGTGCAGGGGCAGGATAGTGGTGTGCCAACCTGGTCTGCAGATGTCCACTGGGTGTGCTGGCCCTCAGGTTTCCTAGGTGGTGCATGCCAAAGTCCGCCACCACCTGTGTTTTGCCCAGGGCCACCCTGCCTGAGCTATAAAGCAATTTGAAATGGCTGCTGCTAGTGTTGAGCATGGAATCACATAGCAAGAACTATGGAGGCTGGGGTCTTGCTGATGCTGGTGGTTGCTGGTTTAAGATGATTGAGGAAGTTGTGCAGCATGATCCAAAACCAGACATTTATGTGGAAAAGCAGCTTGGGTGGGCCCCTAAGTTGGGTGAGAAAGAGTCTCTGGGAATCTCTAAGGCAGGACAGTGCTAGTCAGGTTGATGGAGTCTCAGATATGGCACCTGCCTGCTGGCTATGTGGCTCTTTGTGGGAGGGTTCAGAAAAGGGACAATGGCCTCTGCCCGCCTTTCTGTCTGGGAGAAAGCTGTCCTCCAGGTCTTGCCTGATTGCCAGACACTTCAGTTCAGTTTCTCCCTTTATGCCACTGGTGCATTTCACCTTATTACCTCAGTGCTGGAGCTCAAAGGTGTGTCTGGGTAATTCTGTGTGTGAGTTCGTTAACAGGAACTGCTTGGGACTCCAGCATTTTTTTCCACCAACCCAATCCCCACTGGTTTTTGCAGCCAGAAGTTGTGGGGAATTACCTTCCTGGCCCTGGAACCCTGGGCTGGGGGTCCTTTTGTGGGGCTTGGACTCCTCACTCCTGAGATCTCTTTCCTGAATTTTTCTCCCCACCATGTTGATGTGGGACCAGCTCTTTCCAAGTCTCCTCCCCTCCTACCAGTCTGGATAGATGTGGTTTCTTTAATTCCATAATTGTCAGACTTCCATTCATGTCAATTTCTAACCGTTCTCATGGATGGTTGTTGTATATTTTAGTTGTAATTCCATGTAGTTGTGCAAGGAGGCAAGCCATGTTTACCTATGCCACCATGTTGAATGGAAGTTGCCTATTTTCTTTTTGAAGTCCTAGACCTCTGCCTCCCTCACCTTAGCCCAGAATGGCATATAACCCTCAACTGCCCAGCGTGTCCTTGGGTCTCATATTATTACAGAACCCCATATATACACATATAATAAATTTGGTCATTCTCTCCTGTCAATCTTCCTCACATTAACCTGATTATTAGTCAAACCAGAAGAAGTTAGAAGGGTTGAAGGAAAATTATTAATCTCCCCTCAGTTTAAATACCCTATGGTTTGCTCTGCATCATTTCCTAAATTTAGATGTTTATTTCCCCTGTGTGGAACTAATTTATTAAGTTAAAATTATGCCTGGTGATTTCCAAGTTGGTGCACCTCCATGTAGTGGCCTGGAGATCTAAAATTATTACAGTGCCCTGCCAAGTGTACTACCAGTTAGAAGAGTCAAAGAAGTGAGGAAATACAACGAGAAACTGGGTGGAATGACCAGGGCAGGTCACATGCAGAAGAAAAATGAGACCCATTGTGGACAATTAGCTCATCTAAAGACTGGGAATCATGACTGAGATGGAAATGAACTTGCCACAAGCAACCCTCATTTCGGTGTTAGTTAGGAGGATCAGAGCCCAACGTTTATCTTGTCTGGAAAGAGCAGTCGCTATGAAATGTTAGATCACACCTTAGATGCCGAAGTTCTATGGTTTGGCATTCTGCAATGTGGTCGCATTACAGCCTGCTCTGCACAGGAGAGGTTATTATGCAGGACCCGGTGAAGCTCAGGCCCAAGTTACATAATAAATTTGGAAGGTGTGCTTGTCCCCTAGTTCCCATGTTGATCTAGCCCTGTAACTATTGCAGGATGAACTGCAACAGTTGTTTGAAAAGTGGTTGAAAACATGGGTATTTTGACTAAGGAGAAAAATATTTCAAGGAAATTGCAGTCATTTCAATTGAAAAAATAGTTCTGCTTTTGCTTGTTACTGAATTTTATGTTTCAAGATGCTAGTTCTTATGTTTTGCGTTATTTGTTTAGCTTTCAGAAATGACTGTGGCTGATGGTACAGAGAGAAGTAGGAACCACTCTGTAAAATGAGCCAGACTTTTTCCTTCCCGTTATACTGTATTTATTTCTTGGTCTCTTTCAGCCTAAGCTGATATTGGGAACTATTATTCTGGAGTTTATTTTAAGATAAGTCTATAGTACATTGGGTTTGGAATCCTGCTATTATTGTTCCTTGACTTTGACTCTAAATTATATTGTAATAATTTAGTAGAGAGTGTATTAGAATTATACAAAAAATATTGAACTTTAAAGAAATAAGTAACTACTGGAATTCTACAAATTGATAAGAAACTCTGGAGAAATTGAATGCTGAGCATAAACTAATAAAACTGCAAAAAACAAAAACAAAAACAAACTCAAACTATCCTTCAGTAGGTTTCTACGTTTTTTGAATGAACATGTAGAGTTTAGAGGTTTAATTAAATATAAAGTTAAATTTCTTTTTGTTTCATTGGTATTATATGCACATGTGTGTATGGTGTTAAACAAAAAAGTATTAACTTTCATGGCTGAAAGTCCTTTTAAAAGTTAAGGTTTCTCCGGCCATTGGTAACAAAACAAAACAAAAAAAAGTGAGAAGGAAAGGAGGAAGAAGGAGACTGGTCTTGGCGGGTGGAGTTTAAACCACCACCAGCATGGCTATGTAGAAAACACAACAGGTCTGAAGTCCAGGAGTTTGCAAATGTTTTTATACATCAAGGAGGGGGAGAGAAAAGTAAGCCATTCTGAAAGGATTTACATTAGCTATGGCAAAGGGAATGGTGGGAAGGTGAAGCAGGGCAGTTCTGGGAACAGCCAACAGATCCCTAAAGCTCACGTGTCAATGAGCAGTGAAGCCTTCCATGGGTTCCATGGCACATGGCTGTTCTCTCTTTAAGATAATCTCAGAAATAGCCTGGAAATTAACCCTAAATTCCAGCAGACATACAGGACTGCCAGCAGTGTTTTGGCAGAGCCGGTCCACTCTTCCCTTTCTCTCCTCTGGCCGCACTGCTGTAACTTTAATTTAGAATGTTGCAGAAGAGTTTTGCTCCTCATTGTATGTGTGTGTGTGTGTGTGTGTGTTATTACAAAGTGAATTTTCAAATGCTGTTTTCCCTTCCCCCAGAATCCAATTGCATGTGATAGTTAAGTTTAGAAATCTTAAATGTACTGAAGGAGTTTTTAGTCTAGGACTCTGCCATATTTCTCTGGTTATCAGGTAGGCACAGTTACACTGTAGAGACAGCAGAGGTTTTTTCTAGAGAGAAAAATCAGTATTCAAATTCTTTTTGTTGCAATTACTATCCTCACGACCTCCAGCCAGTTATTTAATATCACTAGAACTTAGATTCTAATTCCATAAAGTGAGGGGATATTAATATCTCACTTGTGAGACCTCTAATTAGTAGGCCTGGCCATTTTCATTTATTTATTTTTTAAAGATTTTATTTATTTATTTTGAGAGAGAAGGGAAAGGAGGGAGAAAGAGGGAGAGAAACATCAATGTGTGAGAGATACTTTTGATCGGTTGCCTTTCACGGGCCCCAAACTGGGGACCCCACCAATAACTCAAGAATGTGATCTGATTGGGAATCGATCCAGTGATGTTTTGCTTCACAGGCTGGCACTCAATCTACTGAGCCACACTATCCAGGGCGCTGGCCATTTTTATAAACAAACCATATGTCTGCTTCCTTGCGTGATTTATAGAATTCAATGACAGTCATCCTCTAAATATTTATTCCATAGATATCACTGTAGTATTTGAATTTTTCATGTTATATTTACAAGTGAGTTATTGAAGTCTTATTTTAAGATATGTGTTTTTCTGAACAGGGTAAAATTTTTGAAGCCATTAGTAGATAATAAAGGTTGAGTGGATTGAAATTCTTTGTGTCCCCTAAAATCCTTCATATTCAGGGGGTTGTCCCTAACTAGCAGGTGTGGGCATCCTCACCAAGCAGCTTCAAAAAAATGCAGAATTGCAGTCCTCAAGCCAGGCTGAATGCGAACGGACATTTTAACAAGATACCAGTGAGTCATAAGTACATTCAAGCTTAAGAAGCACTTACTGGATGATTCCTGAAGAAAGGGAATACCTTCTGATAGGAAAACTAGTTCAAGCCTGGGTAAAGAGAAGAGAATTACTAGAGTAGAGAACCTGGCACATTCAGATGACAGCAGGAAGACAAGGACCAAGGACAGAAGACAGAAAGAGGGTTCTAGAAGGGATGTGCAGTCTACTTCCCAGTCCTTAAGGAGATACAACTTGTTTGACAAAGAGAATTGGTAATCTTAAAGAAAAAAAGAAAAAAACAGAGAACCACAGAGAAAGAGCTTCAATATTGTGGGGACTATTTTTTAAATTTTTACATAAATCTTTATGAATTCAAAAGAACAATTTCTTTTAGGTTAGCAACTTCTAGAAATTTTGGCACCACGAGCAAATTTACATGTTAGTTCTCATTCATCCTCCAAAGCATAAAATGCCTGATCACTTCTGGTACTTAAATCTAGAATATTTGCGCTGAAGCCTAATCCTTGAAAACTAATTGGCTTTGAGCCCTATTTATAAAAAGGCATTTGATTTCATCCAGTCAATGACACCTATGTGTTTGTATAAATCAAAATCTTTTTGAACCTTTTTTAAATAAACATTCCATTAATTGTACCACAAGGCCATTTAAAAAAAAAATTTAGTCCACAATTTGAATTCATTCACTGGATGAAAACAAGACAAAAATAATCACACTTTGGAAGTGACCTTTGGAAGGTCCACTTGAAGTATTGAACGCTTCCACTCCCATGCTGTCTGCTCAGTGATTGCATCGTGGCACCATCAGCACCACCTGGGGAGGAGGCATATCAACTCTTGTTTCTTGAAAATGAATTGATTAGAGCCAAACTGTAAAGTGAAACTCAGGGAAGAACCAAAAAACTCTGTAAATTTTCTATTAATAAAAGTGTATTTTGAAGCCATGAGTTCAAATACCTATATATCTAATATCTATAGCTAAGCTTATATTTGTGGAAGACATAGATTGCCAGTGTCTGCTTTAATAACTTTGGTAATTAGGGAGGAGAGGTCCTCATAGCAGTGCACTTGCAGGCAACTTTTCTTTTGCAGAATAGTGAAACTTGTTTCATTTTCTCAGCAAATATATCCTGTACCACTTACTTTTTGCAAAAACTAACCAAAGCATTATGTTGCATACAAATTACCTAAGAAAAAAGCCTTTGTGTAATTATGGTCTAGTAGGGGAAACAAGACATTCTAATACAATGTGTAAGTGCTATAGAAGAAATGTTTTAGGAGTTCTCAAGAGAGTGAGAAATCAATTCCAGACTGGGAGAAGTCCCAAGGCACGATAGAGAAAGTGGCCTTGAAAGGAAACCTTTAAAACCAAAGACAGATGTGTAAGGAGAGAGCATTCTAAGCAGAGGAAACAGCACAATAGATAAAAAGAAATAAGGCAGATGGTATTTAAGGAATTGTGATAGTCCTGTTTCTGTATAGGACACAGAGGGAGATAGGCCTGGAAGGTGTGTACACACGGTGATTTTCTTTTTCTTCTTTTATGTTTTCACTAAACTTTTATTTTTTTACTTATTGTATGTAAAAAAATTTAATTGTATTTTGTCCATTACCATGTAGTCCACTTACACCCTCTCTAATGCACAATCACCACACTGCTATCCATGTTCATGAGTCCTTTTTATTTTTTTGCTCAATCCATCCACCCCCTAACCCTCCCTTAGCTGCCAGCCTACTCTCTATCTATGAGTCTCTCTCTGTTTTGTTAGTTCAATTTGTTCCTTAATTCCACATATGAGTGAAATCATATGGTATTTGTCTTCCTCTCACTGGCTTATTTCACCTAGCATAATATTCTCCAGGTCCATTCATACTATCACAAAGGGTAAAATTTTCTTCTGTTTTGCAGCTGAGTAGTATTCCATTGTGTAAATGTCCCATAGTTGTTTTATCCCTCATGTATTGCTGGACGCTTGGGCTGCTTCCACATGTGGGCAATTTTAAATAATACTGCAATGAACATAGGGGTCCTAAGGTTCTTTTCAATTAGTGTTTTGGGTTCCTTCAGATATATTCCCAAAAATGGGAACACTAGGTCAAAAGGCCGATCCATTTTTAGTATTTTGAAGTATCTCCACACTGCTTTCCACAGTGGTTGCCTGAATCTGAATTCCTACCAACAGTGCAAAAAGGTTCCCTTTCCTCCAGTGGTTTTCAAATCACTCTACCATCAAAATCTTCTGGGGAGATTTTGTAAATATCAAATTCCTGCTGTTTCCCCTGCAACCAAGTTTTTGACTCAGGTGGTCTGTGATGGGAACTCTCCATAGTTCTTCATTTGAAAAGCTAGGTCAGGTGATCAGAGACCCAGTGTTTTGAAACCAGTGACTTAGGGACAGATTACAAAGGAAGACACTGAGGTAATTTAAGAAAGATTACTCTGGCCTCAATGACTAGAAAGGATTGGAGAGTGGAAAGGGTATAGGCAGCATCACTAAAAGTGAACAGTGTGGTAATAGTCCAGCTGGGAGGCAGTAGCCCATAATTGCGGTTAGCAGAAATGGAAATGTGAAGAAAAGCCAAGGTACATGAGACATTCCTCAGAAATATGGAATGTAGTGACTGATTGGAGGTAGGAGAAATCTAGGAAGAAGGCCAGATCAATAACTATTGTGAAGTTCAAGTTTAAGTGACTGAATGAACAGGAATATCATTATCTAACTGAAACTATAAAAATAAATCGAGTTCTGTGTGCCATTTTGAAAAGATAACCTAATAATAAGCCTTTTGCTCCACTCATGACTTGAGGTTAATCTTCCTATTTACATTTTCATAGCACCATGTACCTTTATTGTAGCATGTCTTAAAGTATGATTTTATGTTACTTTTATAGCACTTTGATTAATATCTATGTGCCCTATTAGACCTCAAAATCCATGAGGGCAGTGAACCACAATGCATTGCATATCATAGGCACTCAGTACTGTTTTTGTTGATCCACTTTTTCCGAGTGGTCCAGTAGACAAACGAATACATTTTTAAGTTATTCATTAGGCCCTGGCTGCCGTGGCTCAGTGGATTGAGTGCTAGCCTGTGAACCAAAGGGCCACTGGTTTGATTCCCAGTCAGGGCACATGCCCAGGTTGCAGGGCAGGTCCCGGGTTGGGGATGTGTGAGAGGCAACCACACACTGATGTTTCTCTCCCTCTCTTTCTCCCTCCCTTCCCCTTTCTCTAAAAACAAATACATAAAATCTTTTAAAAAATAAAAATAAGTTACTCATATGTATTACCAGTCTATATTCCTGGTACAAAAATATTTACATAGGAAACATTCATCTGTAACTGCTTATAAGGGCTATAGATTTTTATTCTAAATACTTCAAAATATAAAATGGTAAGTTATGCATTTTCTCTCAATTCAGTGAGAGTAAAAATTGAGTAAACTGGTTTTGATGAAAGACTCTAAATGAGGTTATCTATGCTTACTTGAAAAAGAAAACTTCAAATCATTGTAGAAGCTCCATGTATCTGAGTGTTTTCTCGCTGTAAGAAAAGTATGTGCATAATAGGTTTGCTTTTATAATTCAAGATCATAGTGTAAGATTCTGTGTGAATTTTGGAAATTCCAGGTTTCATTTTTATAAAGCAAAATTGCATAATGAAACCACTCTTTATTTAATAATAAAGATGTGGGTCTATATACTACTATGCCCCGCATGATTTAGAATGAAAACCCTCAGGAATTTTACAAACATAAAGCTGTTTTTTGTCCAAGACCTACCTATCTTCTCTCTCACTGGTAAACAATGCACCACTGTTGTGTCTCATTTTACTCACAGGAAATGGAGTCTAATGGGGATAAAGGACTTGGTGAACATTCTACATCTAGCTAGTGACAGAGGTGGACAATAGTGGACATTGAACTAATATTTATTAAATCCATCTTGTATGTGACAACACTTTCAACATATGGATATTTAAACATCACGAGTCATTATGTGAAAGGTGTTATCCCAGTTTTTGGAGACAAAAAGAAATGAGGCTCACAAGAGTTCACTTTTCTGTGTCATAGAGTAAGTTGCAGACTGCTGATCTATTTGATCCAAACCCCATGTTTCTTAACAAGAGCGTGCTGTATCCCCATTCTCCTGATTTCTACTACAGCATTTCATGCTGACATCTTCTTGGGAATAACAGAACAATTTTGGTAGAAACATTTTTATCTGAAGGTCGGGTGTGTTCCCACTGTTGCGAGCATATGTTTTGCAATATAGCCTTTCCTATAAGTCAGCCCTCGGTCCTCGCTCAGATTGCCTGACCAAGGCCTCAGGAATTGAAAGCAATGGGCTGCCTATATGACCAAGAGTCCTACAGGTGACCTGGGCACTAAGGAATGACAGTGAGTCAACACAGGTGACTATGCTAATAACTCACCTTTTATTAATGCAGACTCAATCCAAATCCATACTAACCTAATAGCAATAAGCATCACTCGGGAACCATCGTAATAACTTCACAGAAGAGAGTTGGGGAATAACAAACTTGAGTCCCAACGGAGCCGTGCAGACTGGGATTCAGCCGCTTGTCGCCCTTATAAATGACCAAACACTTAGTGTTGAAGGAAACAGGTTTTTACTTACAGGGCTCCAACTTCGGGGGTGGAGCGTTCTGAGAGCACTCCTGCTCTGAGCCCTTCTCTCCCAAGAGACCCAGAACTTCTCTTGCTCCCCAAAAGACTACAAGCCAAAATCATACCCAGAAGTTCCCCATCTCCTCATGGGTCCTTAAGCTGGTCATGCAAACAGATCTCTGTCCTCTCTGGAATGTGCACTTGTGGGTTCCTTGTGAGAGTCGCCACCTTCTTGCAGCAGCTCTCTCTCTCCTTCAGGGTCTGGTGTGCGCTGCTCTCAGTCTCCATGTAGCGGCTAGATCCCATGCGCTGTGCTGCACTGGATCACACTGTCCAGAGGCTGGAGTCCAGCAAGCCATGCATCCCAGGCTGGGTCCCTGCTGTTAGGTTTGGCAGAGTGAGGGGAGAGATGACAGGAGAACAGGCAGTGAGTTTATAAGATTTAATCAGCGAGCTGCTAAGCAGCGGGCTGAGTCTGAGCTGACTGCAGCAGCGAGGGTAAAAGGGTGGGCGTTTATATAAGTTTAGGGTTGAGTGTTACGGGGTGAGTCAGGGATGGAGCATGAGGTAAGCTGCGTAGGAAGGGGGGTAGGGTTGACTAGCTTCTGCACAATACTAGATCATTCACAAGCCTATCGTTTAGCAGGGAATGTTTTGCGGTCAGGAATGACTGGGTGAGCAACCGTGTCCGCAGGCTGGGACAGTAAACGGGGCAGGAGTTTGGGGAGTACGGAAAGTCAAGCATAATCACCAGCCAGTGCCTGTCGCGAGGCGGGGAGACTGGTGGCTGCTGACTCTTACACCCACCTCCAGGAGTGGGTTTACATTCATGCGGGGTCTAAGCTCTTGTTGGGCCCAGCTCCTGCCTGGTCCCATGAATGCTCCCATTGGTGCAGGGAGCAGGGCCAGAGACCCAGAACATGAAAATGCCAAAAGCACAGAGAGAGAGCTGGCACCAAGCTCCAAAGCCAGAGAGTACCGAACCAAGACGGTGACTTTTCCTTACCAAGAGAGAGCAAGCCTTTCCACGCTTTTGCATTTAAAGCAGCCTCCCAAAATCCCAGGAGCACAGGACACCAATGGGAGTGTCCAACTTTTCTGGTGGTGCGCCAGTATCCCCATTTTTGTCAGCTCCCTGGTGTCCTTGACCCTCTTTCGGTTTCCATCTTTAGTCAGGGCCAAAGCTTCCCAGCCACGCACAGGCACACAGGCATCTGTTCATCCAGGGGTCCAGAGTGTGGCATCCGCCCCCCAAGCTCAAGCAGGCACAGTGAGAGCTTCCCTCCCCTATGTCACCAGGGGCTCTGCCTGAGCTTGTTTGCAAGCCACACTGTCTTTGTTTGCTCCAGGCAGCAGTCTCCTTCAGCAGCCCCTCCTTTCAGGAAAGCTGGGGCAGAGTTAATCTGCCTTTGTTATGCAATGTCCTTAAGCACAGTGCCTTCTGCTCCACAGGCACCCTTCCTGCCTTGGAGAAGGCAAGGTATTTTTAATCTGCTGCCTTGGCACCCTTCCTGCCCCCTGCATCTTTGCAGGACTGTGGGGCCTCCCCTGGACTTCAGATCTCCC
>PVIA01014723.1:0-25777 GCA_004024845.1 Tonatia bakeri | reverse complement strand
GAAGAGGGGGCTTGGGGGGCCGTGGGGAGCCTAGGGGGCCGGGGGAGGCTCGGCAACACCCGGGTGCCGACCTGATGTAGTGGCATGGGAAGAGGAAGATGGAGGAGGGGGAGAGTGTGACACAGGAAATGGTCCCCATCATGGGGGACCCTGTGGGGCACCGCTGTGCTCTCTGCGGGTCCACGGGGTCTCACGTGCTCAGACAGGAGGGGTCGGGCCGCAGGCTGGCCACAGGGAAACAGGCTGGGGGAGGGGAGGCTGGCGGACTCACGCTGTGCAGCCTCCCCTGCCGCTCAGGAGCCAGCCCGGTGCCTGGCCGGGAGAGGGCCCAGCGCCCTCTGCCCTCGCTGCTTCTCTCCAGAAAAGAAGAAAAAGGCCTTGTCTGGCCTGCCGTCTTCACTGCATGGCAGCCCCTGCTTTGCACGCTTCAGGGCATGCTCCAAGGCTCGGGTTCAGGCGGCGTGTTTCCGGCAGAGCCCCAGCCGTGGCCGCCCCCCCGCCCCCCGGTGGCCGTGCTCCCCTTCCCTGCTGCAGCCTCGGTTGACGGTCCTGGCACTTCTTCACGGTACTCGAGAAACGGGTTGTGAAAAGGGCAGAAGAGACTTGTTGCATTACAATATTTCTATTTCATGAAACCAGTGAAGCGAGTCTGCACTTTCCGAAAGGGCACGCCTGCCCGTCTGGCCAAGGAGCCCTGACCGGGCTGGACAGACAGACGGGCAGATGCAGCCTCAGCCTTCTGGCGCCATGGAAACCGCCAGCAGGCGACCCCGAGTCCACCAGTGTCAGGCCGCTGCTTGGGCTGCCCGCCGGGAATGTCCGAGTTCCAGGGAGCTGTCTGTCCAGGGCCGGGTGTGGGGCCTGCCCTCATGGGGCTTGCTCCCCTCCCGGGGGATGGGGGGCTGTGGGGGCCCCCCCGTGTGCTGGGGGGGAAGGGCATCCAGGGGAGCATGTGTGTTCAGGGCACCGGGAGCTGCTGGAGCAGGATTGGGAGTTGACTGGGGTGGGGGACACCGGGGACAAGAGGGGACAAGGGTGACAAGAGCAGGGAAGGCCGAGGACCAGGCGGGCTCCGCCAGACTCAGGCCTGCAGTGAGACAACCCACCTGTGGGTGCCCAGCCCATGAGCGGTGAATGCCGGCCGTGTGCTGTGATGGACCCAGCGTTTTCAAAACTCGAGCTCCCGGGGGCAGTCACAGCGGTCAGAAAGCACGCAGGGGCCTCCTGAGCCCGGGCGGGGGGCGGGAGGGGAAGGAGAGATGGGGCCGGGCCGCCTGCCCCTCGCCCCTGCTGCCCGCGTGGCGGGGCACAGACGGCCGGAGCAGGGGTATTCGGAGCCCGTGTGGCCCTGCCGCCTGCAGAGTCCCAGGCCAGTGAGAGCGGGGCTGTCTGTGTGTGTCCCCCGGGGTGTCTGGCAGGCGCTGGTCTTCCTGGTGGGCACCAGGGGCGCCGCCTGCCTGTCCTCAAGGGAGGAAGGTGGCAGGAAGCGGGTGTGAGCCCAGCGCGGTTGTGCCCACTTGATGCTGCGCCCAGCTGGGCTGCCACCCAGCTTCTCTTTGAATGCCCCCTGAGACGGGGAGCTCAGCCTTTCCTGGAGGAGAAGCCATCTGCTTCAGAACTCACTTCCCCCAGCACCCGAGAGATCTCTGAATGGGAAATCTGTTCACATCCCCCCTACCCCCGATTCACCTTGGCACGTCTCACTGACCTCTGCGGGTGGAAGTCCTAGCCCACCACTGACACTGGAGCCCAAGCGGCCTTGTCCAGCCTTTCTCGTCCCCGGACACGCCGGTCTCTGTAGCCTCCAGGCCCCGCACGCACTGTTCCCCCTGCCCCGGCCCCTCCTGAGACCAGGCTAAATGCCACTTGTCCCGTGGCCCCCTCCCTGAGGTGTCCGGTGACTCGGGCCCAGAGTTTCATTGGAATCCCCCATCACCTGTCCCCCAGATGTGGGCAGGACCCTGTGCTGGGCAGCGCCAGGACTGAGCAGGGAGAGTGGTCCCGGCAATGTGACCCCTCGTCACGGTGTCCGAGTGGGCCAGTCACTGTGTGGCGCTGTTCTGCCCCCTGGGGGTCTCTCCCCGGGCTGTGGATTCCTGGGGGCCCAGGCTTTCCTTTCTGCCTCTGGTCCCAGCACCCCAAGAGGGCCTGGAGCTCTGGGTCTGTTAGGTGGGCAGATGGGGTGGGGAGAATTGTGTCAGTCTCCTTCCCAGCACACTAGAAAGCGCCAGCTGTCACCTCCCTCACAGGAAGGCTCTAATAGTGTAGCCTCAGGCAGCGTGCTTGTCTGAGCTCACGGCTAGGACAGAGGACGCCAGGCACACCGAGTCCTCTGATCCCCTGTGGCCGTGGAGTCAGCACCATGGGACAAGTCTGGGGACGACCTGCATTAGTGCCCTGGCACCAGGGAGGACCTCCTGGAGGAGGCAGCGCTTGAGCTGAGCCTTCGTGTCAAATCGGGGTGGATGTGTATCCTAACTCCTTCTCTAAATTCCGTTCTGTCCCAAATTCGCATCATCGGCGTTTCTGGTGCGTAGTATCTCCAAAGAGGGGACAGCCGCAGCATGTCCTTGCCACGTCCTCGCTCACATCACCCACCGGCTTAGAGACATTTGTCCTCCGCCCACCGCACGTGTGCCGAGCCTGGGTGCTGTGGCCCAGCGTGGGGACGGCCTGGGAACTCGGGGGCCTCACACCAGCCCTGGCTCTGCCGACACCCCCGGCCTGCGTGTGGGTGGTCCTGCTCCCCGAGAGTGACCCCGACCCCGAACAATCTGCGAGCCTTCTCAGGGGCCGCCCCTCCCTCCCGCAGGTGTTCGAGGAGGAGCATCACATCCTCTACCTGGACCACGGCGGTGTGATAGTGGCCGTCAAGGACAGCTCCATCCCCTTGAAGATCCTCAAGTACCGTCGGGGTGGGGCAGCCCTGGGTGGCGGGGCGGGTGGGGCTCCTTTCACCTGGGAGCCCCTCGGAAAGGAGCGTTCCTCAGAGCGGCCTCCTCACGGGCCCCAGGACCACGGCTCTCAACCCCACCAGCTGCAGGCGGCGGCGAGCTCAGCACGCCCTCCCCTGCAGCTGCTCCTAGCTGGGCGTAGGGGGACAGTGAAACGGGAGATGATGGGCCGGAGGGAGCCCGAGGGAGGCCTGGGGCTGCGGGGCCCAGAGGAGGCCCACAACAGTCTGGGGGAGCAAGGAGGGCTTCCTGGAGGGGGTGACGTTAAGCATCAATAGGAATTATTTAAATAGAGGAGACAGGGCCACACAAGGAAGCCAGCAGCCTGTGCCCAGGGGAGGGCCAGTCTGCCGGCAGCTGCAGACACCTGAAAGGCTGTTGTGGAGAAACAAGGGCGGGTATGAGGTCCAGGGGTCCAGAAGGCAGAGCTGGGGAGCTGCCAGGAAGCCCGTATCACTTTAGTTTGAAAAAGAGCTTTCCTCACTCGGAGCTAGAAGCACCATGATAACGCTGCATTGGTACACAGCTGTTGTGCCTGGCCTGGTAGCCCCTGGGCCTGGCTCCAGCACTGGGTGGGTCTGCCATCCAGGGGCACCCAAACAGCACGCCCGGGGCTCCCTGGCTCGGGGCTGGCAGGTGGCCACCGCGGCCTCCCAGGGGAGAGCAAGGTCAGGGCTCCAGCTGGGTGGGTGCTGGGTGGGGCCTAGGCGCTGGGCGGGGCCTAGGTGCTGGGCGGGGCCTGGGGCAGGCACCGCCCCTCGCACACTGTTCTCCCAGCCGTCCCAGCCGCCCCAGCCGCATCTCCTGGGGCGGTCAGTCCTGGATGTGGGGAGGGCTCCTGACACCTGGTGGACAGTGGCCCTCCCCGGCAGGTTCAGCATGGACGACGGCCACACCTGGAGCACCTACAACTTCAGCAGCACCCCCATGTTTGTGGACGGGCTGCTGAGCGAGCCGGGCGAGGAGACACTGGTCATCACGTGAGTGCCCTGGGGGCACGGGGGGGCACTGACCCCGGGGCGGGCCTCCAGGCTCTGAGGTGGACTCAACACTGACCGCCAGCCTGTCCGCCCTGGCACTCACCTCTCCCTCACCCCCCACCCCCTCTCTGACGGCCGAGGTGCCCTCCCACCTCAGCCACAGCAGCCACTGGAAGGTGGCCTCTGGTCCCTCCCTGTGCAGACACACCCCTCACCTGCCCAGGTCACCGGGCTGTTGAGAGGCGGGACCAGGAGTCAAGGCTGCTTCGGGCCCTGCCCCTTCCACCTCCGGAGCTGGCAGTTCCCATGCTGCACTGTTGTCCTTGTTCTCATTATGGGCCGCGGGCCCCTGTGAAAGACGCGGGGCACACGGCACGAGGAGGGCCTGAGACCAGGCTGCCCAGGGCCGGGAGGGGCCAGGCTGCGGGTCCAGGCCGGCGTTGGCGGAGGCAGCACGCAGCAGTTTAGTCCCAGAGTGGCCCGAGGTGGGGGCAGGGGAGAGTGGTGTCAGGTGTCACGGGCCCGCAGTGCAGGTGGGGGCTGCGGCCCTGAGGGGGGCGGGGGCGGGCCCCAATAAGGCGCCCCCCTGCCCCCGCAGCATCTTTGGCCACATGAGCTACCGCTCCGAATGGGAGCTCGTCAAGGTGGACTTCCGCCCCTCCTTCTCCAGGGCATGCGGCGAGGGGGACTACGGCTCCTGGGAGCTCACTGACCTGCAGGTGGGCTGTGGGCCGGCTGGGCGGGAGGGCCCCACCCCGTGGGTCACAGGAGCCTCTCCCCTCCCAAGAGGTCTTCCCAGACCCCTGACGCCCCGAGACGCCCGTTCTTCTGGGGTTTTCCGGCCCCTCTGGTGCCTGGGCTGCTCTGGGCTCAGTCACACTTTGGGGGGCACAGGTCCTCAGGCCCCAGGCCCCCCTCGGAATGAGATGTGCTTGGGGTTCAGGGCTGTCCCAACCGTAGGAGGGCAACAGGGTGCACGTGCCGTCTGTGGCCTAACACTCCTGAGCCGACGGGGCGGTCCCCTCCCGGCGCCCTCAGCACACAGCTGTTCCTGCAGCATCGACAATAGTGCTCACTCTCTCGGGAGGGAACGGGGACCAGAGATGGCCTCCCCTGTGATTCAGGTCCAGCTGCACTCCCAAAGGGGTGGCAGGGAGGCTGTCGTTGTGGAATGGGCGCCCCGCTCCTGGTGCTGCCGCGGTGCCTGTTTTGGGGTCACTGGCTGAGGACTCACTATGTGACCACAGGAGATCCCTCGGCCGTGGCTTGTCCCAGCTTCTGCAGCGGCTCTGGCAGCCCGGGGGTCCGAGGAACTTAAAGGGCCCTGTTTCCAGCAGCTGTGTCCCCTCAGGCCCAGATGGAGCTTGAATGGCACTTCCTCCAGGAAGCCTTCCCTGACCTCCTGCCCTGGGCCCCGAGCTAACCTCCATGAGTGCTTGTGGGTGGTGTGGGAGGGAGCCTGCCCCGGCTTGCCTTTAGGTGTGCCCCTCCCTCCTGGGCCTTGGTTTCCCCATCTGCGAAAGGTGACAAACACCGCCTCATGCTGCCACCGCAGGGCGACCGCTGCCTCATGGGCCAGCGCAGGAGCTTCCGCAAGAGGAAGGCCACATCCCTGTGCATCAACGGGAGGAACTTCACGTCGGCGCTGGCCTCCCGCGTGTGCCCCTGCCAGGACTCCGACTTCCACTGGTGAGGGCCCGGCCCGTGGGGGGGCAGGGCATGGGCCACCACCCCTTCCGTGACCTGGGCCCCGAGTCCCTGTCGCTTCCACCTCGTTCTGAGGCTGGACCTGGCCGGGCGAGGAGGAGCAGGATGGCGGAGGCATGTTGGGGCCGGCTGTGCCCGCCCAGCCCCTTCTCCTCCAGGCAGGGCCTCTGCTCCCCGCCCTGCTTCAGTCTCCCGTGGCGCCCACTGCCCACAGGAAGTGTCCGAGTTCCAGAGACCAGCTTGCAAGGCCTCTGGCCCCCTGCCTGCCTCCCTTCCCTGCTGTCCTCACCCCTTGCCGTCCTGGCCCTTCCACCCTGCCACCTCTACCTGTGCCTCCTGCACCAGTGCAGAGGGGCCGGTCCCTGCAGGGCCCCCTCCTCTTGTTCCCTGGCTGTCTCCTGCTCTTCTTTGGAGACTCAGCTCACCACCTCCAGGCAGCCTTCCAGAATACGCAGGCTGGGCTCAGTGCTCTCCTGCGAGTTCCCAGCACCCCCTTGGCACCCCTCCCCACCTGGGGTACACTGTGGGCCCACCCCGTGTCCGCTCCAGCACAGGGGCCGTGTGGCTGCTCTCTGTGCCCTGGCCCCCAGGCCTGCCTCTGACGCACGTGTTCCCCTCCTCCCAGCGACTACGGGTTCGACCGCGCCCCCTTCTCCGAGTGCTTGGCCAACTTCTGGTTCCACCCCCTGTCCCCCCCTGACGACTGCGTCCTGGGCCAGACCTACACCAGCAGTCTCGGGTGAGTGTGCGAGGAGCGTGGGCCTCTCCTCGTCCTGCTCCAGGGGCAGCGCCGCAGAGACCGCCAGCCGGCATCCTGCCCAGGCCCGCAGCTCCCATGTGGAGTCTGGGAGGGAATGGTCAGGGCTGAGGTGTCCTGTTTGCCTGGGCTCCTGAGGCTCGCCCAGGCACTGACCCTCCAGGGCACTAGGGTGTGAGCCCACGCTGGCCAGCAGCAGGATGCGCCAGGCACGGAGCTGGCTCTGCGTGCAGATAGCAGGCAGAGCAGGGCGGGGGGCTGGTGTGGGGGCCGGTGCTGGGGCTGGTCCCCCCAGGGAAGTAACACCCCTCCCTGCCCTTCTGAGCCGCTGTGGTGCCAGGCCCTTCCCCATGTACCAGTGCAGGGGGGCGGCTCAGAGCTGAGCCGAAGGTGCTCACACTCTGTGTAGGGCTCAGCTCCACCGGCACTTCCTCCGGGAAGCCTTCCCTGACCACCTGCCCTGGGCCCGTGCTGCCCTCTGTCCTAGCACACTCAGCTCTTGTCCTCACTTGGCCTGCCGTGCTCCCTGCTCAGAGGGTGTCCGTGAGCGGGAGCAGTCGGGACACTCGTCCCACCACAGGCTGGTCGTGTCATTTGGAGGAGTGATGTCCTCCTGAAATGCCAGGTCCCTCAGCTGGGGCCCTGCAGTGTGGGGAGGCCTCGGCACTGCTCCGTCTGCAAGCCCTGCTTCCCACTGGCCGGTGCTTGTGAGAACAAGTTCACCCAAAAGGGGGGTCACCGAAAGGTGACTCAGTAGATATAATCTTTTCGTCTTTAAAAAAAAAAAAGTCTCCCCTTTGAGGAATTTCAAGAGGGAGAAAAAAAGCCTATCGGCTTATCAGGAAGTCCCGTTACTGTCCCTGGGCTGGGGCCAGGCAGAGCCCAGGAGGGCAGGAAGCAGGGTCAGACCTCACTGGCATGAATCCCATCGTCCACCATCCACCATCCCTCCCTCCCTCCCTCCCTCCCTCCCTCCCTCCCCCATCAGGCAGCCACAGCAGCCACTCCAGTGTGTCCCCGAGGACTCAGCAAGCAGGGACCCCTGTCCGAAGTGTCAGAGCTGGGCCCAAATCACAGACGTGGAGCTTGTTTCGTTCTGGGGGCACCATGTCTATGCTCCGGGCCCGTGGTGCTGTGTGCGCGTGGCGGGGGCAGCCCTCCGAGACCGTGCGTTATTCCAGAGTAATCGGAGTGTCGGGGCGCCACAGCTTCCGAACGTAGGCCCAGCACTGAGCCGTGGGCGCCGGAGGGGCTCCAGGCCTGGGGTCGGGGCTGGCGGCAGGACCAGGCACCGGAGCCTCGATGCCAGTCTCCCGGGGGCAGAGCCCGGCACAGCCTGAGGGGGCTCCCTACGTGGCAACTCAGGTGGCGTCCCCAGGCCGCAGCTTTCCTGTGGTCTCCTAAGGGCTTATTTACCTGATCCTGTGGGCCCTGCTCTCTGGCCCCTTCCAGCTCACCCCCGTGTCCCCCCTCCCCCACCCCCACCCCTGTCACAGGGCCTCTGCACTGCCAGCACCCCCCCTACAGTGCGGCTTCCTCTCCTGCTCACCCTCCTGATCTCAGCTGAGGGCCCCTTTCTTGGGGCCCGGTGCCTGCTACTGCCCCCTCCTGGCGCTCCTCAGGGTCCCGATGTACCTTGAAGTGGGGTGGTTCGCAGAGACGGGTGTCCCCTCTCTGCAAGGGCAGGGGCTGTGTGATGCCGCCCACTGTGGCACCCGGCACGCAGGTGCGCAGGGAACCCCCACCGCACGAGTGGGTGGGTGGGTCTGGAGCCGGCCGTGCAGTTCTAGCTCTCTCCAGGTGACCAAGACACCGAGTCCGGGGCGGGGGTGTACTCGCTGCAGTGTCAGGGGCAAGGCTGGGGGTGAACCCCAGCCCGCCGGGCTGTCTGTCCTCCTGGGGACCGTGTTTCCCAGCAAGGCCGTGAAATTCAGACTGGCTGCCTCAGGGGTCCCCTCAGCGACAAGAACAGCAGCTGTTAGTAGTAGTAGCAGCCGCATCACAAGTAATCTGATCAGACCAAGGAAAGGTCTGCGGTCTGAAGCAGGTCCCGCCATGTCTGGCGGTCCACCCCCCGAGCCCATTTTCCCGCCTGTGAAGCCGGGCAGAGGGCGCCATGGGAGGAGCCAGGAGGAGCCGGTGAGTGGAGGTGTAGCCAAGAGCCACCCCCTGGGCGACAGGCAGGCCCCTGCCCGGCTGTGGGCCATCCCCACCCCTGCCGCCTGCCAGGGTGGCCCTGACCCATCTCTGCCCACAGGTACCGGAAGGCGGTGTCCAACGCCTGCGAGGGCGGCGTGGACCTGCAGCGGGGCCCAGAGCAGCTGCCGTGCCCCCTGACCCCGCCCCGCGGCCTGAGGGTCAGTGTCCGCGGAGAGGTGGCGGCCGTGCGGCCCTGGGAGGACGTCCTGTTGGAGGTACAGCAGGAGCAGGTGAGCGCCTGGTGCATCCCCGGGGGCCGCCGTGGGCGGGAAGCCCCTTCCCGGGCCCAGCCCCCAGACCCCAGACCAGCGGTGAAAGCATGGGGTGGAAAGACGGGTGTGAGGACAGTAGAACCTGGGCAAAGGGGACGCGGCCTCAAACACGCATGGGGCCTATGCCTGGCAGTGACGTAGGGCTCATTCCTGTGGGTGGCAGTGGGGGTTTCAAACCTCTAATTACATTGATTTAGTTAATCTGGAATCTTAAGGATAGCGGAAAGCCAAAAAGCAAACTGTTGCTTGTAACCCCACGACCAAAGACAAATCCTGCAAACAGAAGCTAGGTGGGCAGATGGTCTGCCCAGGAGGTCTCCAGCCAGGTAATGTGAAAATGGAGGCATTTATTGAAGAAGACACCAGGTACAAGGAACACTGTACACGGGACAAGGACACCTCGGTCCCCCTCGAAGTAGGCACCTTGGGACCTCACACAGTTCTCCCATTCGCCATCAGCTGCCCCGTCGTATTTTCCTGAATCTCATCGATGGTCTGAAATCTCCTCCTTTTCAAAGGTGATTTTAGTTTTGGGAAAAGCCAGAAGGCTCAGGGCTCCAAATCTGGGCGGAGGGCTGAGTCACCTGGGTGATTTGATTTTTGGCCAAAAAACTCTGCACGAGACGTGATGCGTGAGCGGGTGCATTGTGGTGAAGCTGCCGGTCACCAGCTGCCCACGGCTGCGGCCTCTGAGTCACCCGAACCGTTTCCACGGAGGGACGTGCAAGCTTCACGCAGAGTCCGAGGCAGACACGTTGCTCTGCTCGCTCCGTCAGTTCGAGTGTGACGGCCACACAGCACACACGCTCCCTTGGGGTGTCTGCTGCCCCCGCTGACCAGCACAGTGAGGCCGTCACTGCTCACGCTCCTGTCCACTCTCCGTGGCTGCCAGGTGACGTCGATGTCACACACACTGTTCTTGTTAAGAACAGTGGACTTTTTCCAGACAGATCTCAGCACACACACACGTGCACACACACGTACATGCAAATTTCCTGTAAGTCTCTGGAACTTTCCTTTCTTCAGTACAAGTGTTACATTTTCTTCTGGTCCGGAAAATAATATGTACTCATTATAGAACATTTGAAAACACATAAAACGCCAAGAATATAAACATCACCCAAACTCCTGACCCCATGGGAACAGTGGTTAACTTGGGGGTTTCCTTCCAGTCTCTTTAAATTAATTTGCAGCCTACCCATTTTTTTCAGATTATGCAAGTAACAATTGCGGGTCATAGAACATTCCCAAAAACAGAAATTAGGAAAACGTGCGGCTGATTCAAAGTCACAGAAGAGAACTGAGTGAAAGTCGGAGCCACTGCCTCTGCTGGGTGGGGGGGTATCAGGGGCCGAGGCGCAGCCTGGTCTGGGTTGGGGCAGCTCTGCCGGGCGTTTGGATCTGTTTAGGTGTCCCTCCACACACGGTGCCAGGGGGCCTCTCATGTCAGAAAGCAGGGGGCCCGGGCCAGGGCGGACAGGAAACCGAGGCAGAAGAGGCCACAGCTGCCCAGTGTGTGCCAGGGTGCTGGTACACACACTGCCCCCCACACCGCCCTTGCTCCTGTGAACCCGTTTGATAGCCAGGGCACTGGGTCAGACCGTGATGTCACCGCGGGGGGCCCCTAGGGACAAGTGACAGAGACAGCTCTGGGTCCCAGGCCCAGGGATTCCGGGTGGGCAGTGCTGCACAGTCCTGGTCCATGGCCAGAGACATGGGCCTTCCTGGCCCTGGGCCTGAGGTTCCTGCCCTGAGCCTCAGGAGACCCTGGAGCAGAGGTGGAGGGCTCCCCTCGTGGCAGGATCCTGGGGTGGCCAGAAGATGAGGCCCCCTGCTTGGCCTGGGGCTCCCTGGACCCTCAGAGTGGACTCAGCCACGGGACCCCAGTTGCAACAGACTTCTAGGAAAAAGTGGTCTCTGCCGTCCCCTAGAGGCTGGAATCTTGGCCACTGAGTGCCATCTATGATCCAAGGGGACGGGAACAGGACAAGCCTGTCAGCCCGCTGCCCCCAGAGGGCCCTTCACTGCCTGGGGCCAGGGCCAGGGCCAGCGGAGGGGACCGGACCACCAAGGGGTGCTCACAGAAGGGAGAGCCCTCCCAGGGCACGCCGCTGCCCAGAATTGGCCACTGGCTTCCTCGTGGAAGCCTGGGAGGGGTGTGGGAGTGTGGGGTGGGGCCTGTGCACACTCACACGCAGGCCTGGAACAGAAGGGAAAGTCAGGGGCCACAGGGTCACAGGGGAAAAGGTTTCTCCGTTGCCTTAGAGATTTTAAGAGTTTTCCCACTCGTGCCCCTCCCTAGGGCTGTTGCTGGAGCTCCAGCGTGCGCAGGCGCCCTGGGCACCCTCCTGGCTCCTGGCTCAGATCCCCGGGGGTCCCTGCCCATCCCCGGCACTGCCTCCAGGGCCTCACCCTTGACCTCGTCACCATCCCCCTCTCTGCAGCTGGGTGATTGCCCCACAGCGCACCCCTGGCCCTGGCTTCCACCCTCCTACATCTCTGGAACTCAGGCCTGGTCGGTCCCCTGCCTTGAGCGCGCAGGAGCAGGGGAGTGACCGAGTGGTGGAGCCTCGAGGTCCACCCCAGTGCCTCCCTGGCATTGCCTGCAGGGCGACGTGCTGACCACCGTGTACCACGTGGACCTTGGCGACGGCTTCAGGGCCGTGTACTCGAACCTCACGCTGACCAAGGAGCCCATCCGGCACGCCTACGAGAACCCCGGCATCTACCGCGTGTCCGTCAGAGCGGAGAACCTGGCCGGGCACGACGAGGCAGTGCTTTTCCTCCAGGTCACCGGTGAGTCCTCGCTCCTCGGAGGCCACGAGTCTCCCAGTGACAGAGGATCCGGGCCTGGGGGATGGAGGGAGTCCCTCAGAGCCGCTGCTGGTCCTGCTGCCGCCCATTTTTCACGCTGCCTTGAGGCCAAGGGCAGGGGGCAGGCCAGCCGGGCTCAAGTCCACACCCGGGGGATCTGCACAGTAGTCAGGGTGGGGGTGGGGGTGGTGACGGTGGTGGCGACGTGGGAGTGGTGATGGAATGGTAATCGGGTGGCCACAGTGAAGCTGATGGTAACAGTGACCAATAAGCAGCCATGAACAGCTGAGTGCCTGGATGCCCTCTGACCCCTGACCTTTTCTGGACCCTACAGCCCGCCTAAAGGCCCTCTACCTCGAAGTGGTTCCTGCCATCGGCACCAACCAGGAGGTGAACCTCACAGCCGTGCTGCTACCCCTGAACCCCAACTTCACTGTCTTCTACTGGTGGATCGGCCAGAGCCTGCAGGTACGCTGGCCCCGGACCAGTGCTGGCCCGGCTCCCTCCAGCCCCCGCCCGGGGCAGAGCGCGGGCAGGATGCGGCCCGGGGTTGGGCAGAAGGGCAGAGCATGACACTGTGCGGGGGGAGGGGGTGTGCACACACCCCTTTGCTCCCACCCTGAGCATCATGGTCCACATGTGGTCAGCACAGGATGAGCCAGCCCAGACCCTGCCTAGTCCCCAGGGAAAGAGGCGTGAACACAGTGGGTGACCCAAGGTAGGGCGGGACAGGTGTCACGGGAAGGGGCGGCAAGGTGTTGGAGAGCCCCAGGGGAGGCCAGACCATTTCTAGTCCTTAGAGGGGTGGTCAGGGAAGGCTTCATGGAGGAGGGGTCGCGGAGCTGGACCAGAGGTCAGAAGCCTCATGCAGAGCCCATGCACAGAATGCCTCCGGGAGCTTCTGCGGCTTTTGCAGGCCCAGGCTGCCCACCCTCGGTCTGGGGCTCCCCAAGACCCAGGGAGAAGCCTCCTTCGCCCAATCAGCCCAAGGCAGCCCTGCACCCCCAAGCTCAGCGCCCCCCAAACAGCAGTGAGAGCCCAGACACAGGGCCAGACAGCAAGGGGTGGACTCCCGATGCTGTTCTTGGAAGTGGGGTGGGTCTAGGAAGGGGTTTGGACTCTGGGTTCGAGTCACAGCTCGGCCACTGTCAGCCAAGCCCTCAGGGCAGGTCACCGCACCGCCAGAGCCTCTACATCCCCGTCTGCGAGGTCCACAGTAATGCTGCCCCCGGTCCTGATGGGTGCACAGGCTGGGTGCTACGCCGCGTGCCAGGCCACAGCTGAGGGGGGCTAGGTGGGCGGGGCTGGAAGGTGGGCGGGGCCGGTGTGGAGGCCCAGCCTGAGGCCTCCTTCTCAAAGGTCCTCACAGGAGACGCAGGACAGCCTGGGAGGGTGTGTCCGTGCAGGTGTCTCTGGGGCCCGCCACACGCCCCCAGCCGCTGCCCCATTCCCTAATGAGAGCAGGGGACGGCGCTGTCAGTGCAGCCCTGGCCCGGCCCTGACTCTGCTGTGTCCCCATAGCCCTTGATGTCCCTGAATAACTCAGTGACGACGCGGTTTTCGGACCCAGGGGACGTGCGTGTGACCGTGCAGGCCGCCTGCGGGACGTCTGTGCTGCAGGACTCCAAGGTCATCCGCGTGCTGGGTGAGTCCCTCCCGGACAGACAGCGCCCTCTCTGGCGCGGACCGCCTGCGTGCGGGGTCGGCGGCCTCTGGGTGAAGGCCGTGTGGGGACGCCCTCCGCCTTGGTGTCCCGTTGATCAGTGCTCAGTGGGGCTCCGAGGCCTCACAGCAGACGTGACGATAGAAACCGACCCCTAAGAATGGAAAGGACACCCCGCCAGCGGCCCGTGGCCTCATCGTCGCTCCGATGAGAACTCCCTTTGCTTTAGGAGCGAGCCTGTCCCGGGCTCAGCAGCCTCGGCCGGTGGCCAGTGGGGCCGCCCCTGGCCGCTCCCGTGGCTCCCGGACCAGCACCGGCCCTGAGCCGAGCTGCAGGGTAGCCCGGGGCTGGCTCTTCACCGACACGCAGCCGCCACGCAGCGCTGGCTGCGCGTGCGCAGCAGTGATTGGGCGTTAGTGCGCATGAGCGGCACGGCGGGGTTGACTGCTGTCTCCGCGCCGCCCGGGACCTCCCCGGGACGCACGCGGTTCACGCCAGATGTGCCGCTTGAGCCCCTCTTCCCCCACCCCACCCCGGGCAGCCGCCGTCCTGGCCTCCGGGTCGGTGAGCCCGCGCTGTGGGCGTCGCGCCCGTTCCCCCTCCCTCGCACCCGTGAGACCCCGCCTTCGTCTGTCTGCCCGCGTCCTTTCCGGGGCCTGACGCCCTCTAGGTCCGCCCACGCCGGCGCAGGCGGCCGAGCTCCCCGCTCTCGCGGCCGCAGAACTGGCGCCGGGCGTGTGCCCGCCGCCTCTTCTCTCCCTGGTCTGTCGCCGACACCTGGGTGGCCGCGCCCTGGCCGTCGTGAGCCACGCTGCAGGGAGCAGGGCTGCCTGTATGTTTCCGAGTGGGGTTGCTGGACCACGTGGCCGTTTTATTGTTCGAGGAACCTCCACGCCGCCTTCCGCAGCGGCTGCAGCAGCCCCCACTCCCACCGACCGGGCACCAGGGCCCGTTCCCCACACCCTCCGGCACCTCTGCCTCCGGTCTCTGTGCCGACACCTGCTCTGGCGGGTGCAGGGAGGTATGTCGCTTGGTTGTGATTCGCATTTCTGATGGACGGTCCGCGTGCCGAGCGAACTGTCGCGCACCTGGGTGGCCGCCTGCGTGCCCTCTTTGGAAAAAAGGTCTGTTCAGGTCCTCTGACTGTTGTTCAAATTGGACTTTTTTTTTGGGCCATTGAGTTCAATGAGTTCTTTATGTATTGTGGATATTGAGCCCTTATCAGACACGTGATTGCAAACATTCTCTCCATGTGGTGGGTCTCCTTTCTCACCCGCTGACGCTCTTCTTTGCTCTGCGGAAGCTTCTGGTGTGACGCGGCCCCACGTGTTCAGCTTTGCTTTCGCCGCCGTTGCTTTTGGCGTCAAAGCCAAAAAAAAAAAACTGACCGCCAAGATCAATTCAAGAAGCACACGGGTGCCCTGTTTCCTTCTAGACGTTTTGCGGTTTCTACCCTGACCCATTCGAGTCAGCTTTGTGCTGGTGGAGACGGGCCGTTGCGTTACCTGGCACGGGCCGTCCAGCTTCCCCCGCCCCCGGTGTACGTCCTCGGCCCCTGGGCCACAGACTGGTTGACTCGGGGACACATGCTATTTCTGGGCGTCCATTCGGCTCCGCCGGTCTGCGCGTCTGTCTCCTGCCGGCGCCACGCTGCTCGGACCGCCGCGGCGTCGTGGTGTAGTTTGGAATCAGCACGTGTGTGCCGCTCTGTTCTTTCTCAAGATGACTGTGGCTACGCCGGGTGTTCTGTGGTTGAATACAAATTTTAGAATTGTTGTGTCTGTGGAAAACTGCCATTGTTTTGTTCTATTTCTGTGAAAAAATGTCATTGGAATTTTTTCTTAATCCCCAACCGAGGACACGTTTATTGATTTGAGAGAGAGAGAGAGGGGGGGAGAGAAACGTGGATCCACTGCCTCCCTTACACTTCCTGACCGGGAATCGAACCCGCAGCCTTCTGGTGTATGGGATGATGCTCCAACCCACCAGGCCACCCGGCCGGCGCATCAGTGGCATTTTGATAGGATGGCATTGAATCTATGGGTTGCTTTGGGCAGCATGGGTATTTTCAGAATATCAGTTCTTCCGGTCCATGAGCACAGAATATCTATCTGTGTGTTCAACTTTTTTTCTGTAGTGTCTTATAGTTTTCGGCGTACGGGTCTTCCGCCTCCTTGGTTAAATTTATTCTGGGGCATTTTACCTTCTTCCACGCCACTGTGAACAGGATTGTCTTCTCAGCCCCTCGTCCTGGTGGTCCGCGCCCGTGCGCAGAGACGCGGCAGAGCTCCGCACGGCGGTGTGTTTGCCGCGGCTGCCCCGAGTCTGTCGGTCCTCCAGCTTCCGCGGAGTCTTCCGGGTCTTCTGTAGGTGACACCGTGTCACCAGTAAACGGCGCGTTTTAGCGTCCCTTTCCAACGTGGTGCCCGTGGGAGAGGCTGAGTGCGGAGGTCTGGAGAGCGGCTCACCCCGCGGAGGAGAACCCCTCCCATTTCCTGCGTGAGGAAGCGAGGCTGGGGGAGGGGCTCCCGGCACTCCGCTGGTCTCGCCACACACCCCCGCCCCCCCCCCGCCCCCGCTGTGGCTCCACAGCAGGCCTCTGAGCCGGGGACCCTAGAATGGGAGCAGGAGAGGGGGTGAGGCCTCTGCCCTCCAGGACTCTTACTGTGGTGGGGGTACCCGCCCAGTTCAAGCGTGTGGATCCTGGGGGACCGGCGGCCACCCTGGAGTGGGGGTGTGTCCTTGGGAGTGAATGGGGCAAACCTTGGGCAGGTTCGTGCTGGGCCCTCCACCCCCTCCTCCTCCTCCCCCCCCACCCCTCCTCCTCGTTGTCTTCCTTGTTGCCGAGCTTGTGACTACTGTTCTTTGATGGTGGCCGGTGACAAGGGTGCTGCCTGGGGCAGCTTTGGACACACAAGACGAGGTCTTAGTTTCCAGAACTGGGTGTGGGGTCCAAGCCCAGGGGCTGGCCGGGCTGCCCAGGGTGTGTGGCCACCTTCCGGGAGGAGCTGAGCCCGGCTGGGCTGGGCTGCGGCTGCACAGGGCCGACCCCTCCCCCGCTCCGCCTCTCCCCAGCGCGGTTTCAGGTGCTGCCGCTGCAGTTCTCCCAGGACCTGGACACCCACAACCCCAACACCCCCGAGTGGCGAGAGGAGGTCGGCCAGCTAGTCACCCAGCTCCTCGCCAAGGTACCCCCACCCCACCAGTGCCACCCCACCACGGCCTTCCCAGCACCTATGGGTGCCTAAGCAAAGCTGGGGGACCCCAGGGCCCCAGGCAGGGCAGGGTGGGTGTGGCCACTGCTCAGTCCGATGAATCCAGCCTTCAGCCGGCTGGTGGGGGCCGAGGAGCCAGTGAGTGCGGCTGCCATGGCTGGGGAGGACAGGAGGCTGGATGTCACCTGCAGGGCGGGCACAGGCCTGCACCTGCCAAGCACATCTAGTGAGCGGATGACCCCGTGGGCCGTCTGCCCTCGGGAAGCCCAAGGCGTGCATCCGAGTGGACATGGACTCCCCCGCCCTTGGGCCCCATGGGAAAGACTGCCCCCCCTGGGTCACCCACGGCTGTCACAGGCTGAGGCCCACTCTGACCACGCCTCCTCTCGGCCTGTTAACAAAACCGGGCATATGGTCCTGGGCACTGAAGGATGCACAGGAGTTTGCCAGATGGAAGTGCTTCGCCTGGGACTTCTGGGAGGCAGAGGGGCTGTGTGAGCTGAGTGTGGTGGGTTTGGGAGGATGCGAGCCAGGGAGGGGCTGCTCCCCGAGGCCACGGTGTGAGGAGCAGCCAGGAGGGGGCTGGTGGCCAAGTGGAGGCTGGCGTGGGAGGCTCAGGCCTGAGGGACCCGGAGGGGCTGTAGGAGGTGGTGCGGGGTCTGGAACAGCGAGCAGGACAGATGGCCGGGCCTTGGACAGGCCTCGGGGCAGGGGTGCTCCGGGGGCTCTGCAGCATGGGTCCAGCACCTCACCCTTGTCCCGCAGGAGACGGGTGTTGCCGAGGAGCTGCTGTTGACTGTGGTGAGGCCGGGGCTGCCCACCGTGGCCGACTTGTACGTGCTGCCGCCCCCGCCGAAGCAGAGCCTCACCTGGGACCAGGTAGCTGCCGCAGCCCCACTGCCGGTTGGGTGCCGGCCAGTGGCTCATTGTCCCCACCAGTCACAGTCAACTGGGGCATGGGCCCTCCTCCACCTGTGTCTTCCCCTCTAGGACCCACGTGGGCTCTCAGGTGGGGTGGGGGCACCGGATAGGACCACCTCCCCAGGCAGAGGGGGAGCCTCAGGGACAGCCTTGCCGCACCCCAGCCCCCACCAGCGGAGTGGCAACACCTGAGCGCCCATGTGGACGCCCGCCCGGCCCCCCCGGGTCCCCGAGGCCTCTGACTCGCCCCCCTCTTCACAGATGCTCATCCCTATCCAGCAGGCGCTGAGCGCGCAGAAGATCAGCTTCCTCCTGCGGGCCGGGGTCCCGGTCCTGGTGGCCATGAGGGAGGTGGACACAGGTGAGTCCACGAACTACCCTGGCCTGGCCTGGCCTGGGCTCCCCTGCTGGGAGTGGGGGCGTGTCCAGGCCCCTCCAGTGACGCCATTACTGGGGACCTGGGGACGGGAGCCTCAGCTGCCTGCGGGCCACCCCTACCTGGCGCTCACCTCCAGTGAAAACGGGCCCAGACCTGGGGCCCAAGCTCTGCTCCGCCACGGCCACGGGAGCTCCGATTCTGAGGTCTCTGATGACCTCTGCTCCCCACTCTGCTGTGCGGCCATCCTTGCCGGTCCCGTGTGTCTGGTCCCCTTGTGGGCTAGGATCTCTCAGAAGCCGGAGAGTTCTCTGCGCTCCAGAAAGATGGGCTGGCAGGTGGTTCCCGTGCAGCACGGATGCGGGCCGAGGGGTCTCTGTCCACATCCACAGTGAAGGGCCAGGTGCACCCTTACCCAGGAGGGGCCTGGGGCCCGGGGCGGGGGTCCCTCTCCACCTGTCGGGGCACCCTGCCCGCCCATGTGAGCACCTGCCCGTCCAGGGAGGCTGGGCCGGGCTGGGCGCCCCCCGCACGGGCCGCTGACAGCAGCTCCCTTGCAGGTTCTCTGCAGCTGGTGGAGAGTGGCAGCTACTGGGTGGTGGCCGTCCTCCTTGTCACCGGAGTGTCTGCAGTGGGAGCCTTCATCCTCTATAAGTGCAAAAGGCAAGGCCGCCCCCTCAGCAGGGGGAGAGCCAGACCCTGGGGGCGGGGGCTGTGGGTGGGGGGCATCAGCTCCGACTCCCCTCTGGTGCCCCGCCGCTCACAGCCCAGGAGTGTCCACCCCTACCCCTCTGCTGCGCCCCCCACCCCCCGAGAAGAGCCCAGGATCGGAGCAGTCATGGCTGTGCCCGGCGCCCCAGAGCCAGGGGGCGGGGGTGGGGGGCACAGGGCCGGCGGTGCGCCCTCCACGGCCAGCCTCAGGCTCCAGGGCACAGAGGGGGAGGGGCTGCACGGGGAGGGCCTCGTGCAGGGGCTGCATGGGGCTTGTGAACCTGAGCTCACCTGGATTCCGGACCTCAGGCCTCGGCATGAGCAGGGTGGCCAAGAAGTGACACCAGACTCGCTTCCTGCAAAAGGCGGCCTTGAGGTCCCACCCCCTTGTTCGTCCTGTGCTGTGGGCTCAGCTCCGGCGGCCTGGGTCTGCCTGGTCACGGCCGTCCTTGGGGACAGTGCAGAGCCGCAGCTCCCCTTTGCATCATGCTCCGAAGCCGAGGGTCCCCCCTCCAGCCCCGCCGTCCCCCAGGCCTTGGGCCCACCCATCCCTTCCAGGCCTCTCAGCTGTCTTCCCTGCATGTTGGGTCCTGAGAGCAACAATGTGCACGTCCTTCGTCTGAATGGAGGTGGGCCAGGTGATGGGACTCGGTGCGGCCGGGGCAGAGGAGCCTCCTTGCTTGCGGAGCTGCCTTCTGGCCGAGAGCACAGCTCACAGCTCCTGTCACTCGCCTGGTGGTTCCGTTCCACCAGAAAGGGCAGCCTGAGGTGTTCTGTGTAACAGGGACCCGAGCTGGTCGGAGAAATCTGGGAGGACTTCCCCAAGGAGGTGATTTCTGAGTGGGATCCTGCAGGATGAGTAGGAGTTGGCTGAGGAAAGAGGCTGGAGCAGTGGCCACGCTATTGCCTTTCCTGATTTCCAAACACGTGCACGTGCTGACTTCTGGACAGTCCACCTTGTCGCCCCACAGGCACCTCAAATTCAAATAGAACCCAGGTCTTTGCCCACTAAGCTCCTCCTGGATGGAAGACGGGGCCTGCTGCCCAGCACACCGAGGGCTCGTGACTAAATTGTGCCCTGGAAGGTGGGAGGGTTGCCATGGAAACAGTGGAGCACAGTCCTGGGGAGCACTGTGCTCCCCCAGAGTGCACCCGGGGGGGCAGGGAGAGCGGAGCCGCCCTTCCGGCTCTGCCCGGCATGGGAGCCTCAGCCAGGATGCCCCGGGGGCCAGCTCCCGTGGGTGCCGCTGGCAGAGCTGTCCACGGGTTGCGCCCCACTGCGTGGCACACAGCCCAGAAGACTCAGTGGCTCGCAGACCCCGAAGGTTGAAGTCCTGTTCTCACTACGAGTCACTGGGGCTGGGTGGGGGTGCGGCGTGCCCCCCTCATGGAGGACCGGGAATGAGCGAGGGGCCGTTGCCAGCAAAGGAGTATTTTGTTCAGGACAGACTCAGGTCCGCGTGTCAGGGTTCCACCCAGGAGGTGACATGCCACCTGCGGCCGCCCTCAGTGGACAGAACGAGTCACAGGCACCGCCCCCCATGCCGGGGCTGGAGGTGCCCCCGGAACTGGCGGGTCTGGGGAGCAGCCTTTCTGAGAAAGTGGGCTCTCTGAGCCTTGGTGCTCTGAGCCAGGCCCAGCCGGAGAAGAGGGGTTGTGCCCACGCTGTCCTCTCCCTGTGCCCCTGGAGGGGACAGGACAGGGAGGATGGCACAGCTGAGGAACCCGGGCTGGGCTCAGCAAGCATCTCTCAGCGCCCAGGAGGCATCATGTCCCCGCCCGCCCATCCGGAGCCCAGGACGCTGCTGTCCCTGAGTCAGTGGGCAGCGGGGTAACGAGAGAGTGAAACACCCTCACCCTGTCCTCAGCCTGGCCACCAGGGACACTCACAGACAGTGAGCACCTTGTGTGCTGCTTGAGCTCACAGGATGGAGGGCTTCCTGGAGGAGGTGGTTTGCAGCAGAGATGGGGCAGGAGTAAGACCTGGGAGCTGTCTGCCCCCAACATAGAGGCGGTCTGGGCCCCGCTGGGTGCATTGAGGGGCTGGTGGCCCAGGGGAGCCCTGAACCCTGTTCTGCCCGCAGGAAGCGCCCGGGCAGGACCGTGTACGCCCAGATGCACAGCGACAAGGAGCAGGAGATGACGAGCCCCATGAACCACAGCCAGGGCGTCCCGGGTGCCCTCCAGGGCGAGGGGTTCGTGGACGAGGATCTGGACTCGCAGACTCTCGGTAACCCCGCCCTGCAGACCCCTGCCCACCTCCCGAGTTCCCCTCCCTCTGACGAGGTGACGAGGCCCGTGGCGCTGGCACACCACACCTGGCAGCCCCTGAACATCCAGAGGGCAGGGGAGGACGGGGGGCTGGTTTCCAGGGGGAGGCGGGGGCCCCTCCCCAGTCACCCCCTCAACGCCCCCAGCCCGCCTGCTCCCCACAGTGCTGATCCCTCGGTATCACGCCCAGGGACGCGGCTGCCTGTGCACTGCCGTTCACGGTCCCCAAAGCTGCTTTGCTCAGGGACCCCCCGCCCCGACTCCCCACCCCCCCACCGGGCGCAGTGGGAGAGCCCAATCGTGCTGCCCGGCATGCGCCCGCTCACAGTGCCTCACCCGCCCACCTGGGTCGGGCCGTCTCCGCGGCTCTGGGTCTCCTGAGGGGTTCCATCCACAGCGGGAGGGGAAGCCTCTGAAGCTTCGTCACCCAGGTGTCTGGCAGCTAACGTGGGCGCCCCCATCCCCTCCAACTCCCAAGCACCTGCCAGCAGCCTCCCTGTGGCCCAGGCCCCTCACGGCATAGCCCGGAGCCGGCGCAGCCACAGAGGCGGGGGCGACCTCTTCCACGTCAGTCCTGCGCCGCCCCTGGCGGTGTGCTGTCGGTGGAGGCCGCCGGGGGCTTGTCCGTCTTCGGGGTGGAGGACCCGGGCTCTGTCCCTAGTGGGCCCGGGCCAGGCCAGGCCACGGGTGGGACACAGGTCCACGTTGCAGCCCCTGTAGTCCACGGCGGGGAGCCCGAGGCTCTGGGCACTCGGTGGGCGCGGTCACTGCGGCAGCCGCGGGAGGCAGGGCCTCTGCTGAGCGGAGGGCACCGAGCAGCCACCATGGAGATGTGCACGGCGGGCGGCGGGGCTGAACTCGGGCCCTGCTCTGCCTCCCTGCCCAGTTCCCATCCTGTCTGTCCCTCCTCTCCCAGTGACGGGCCCCTCCCCACGGTGCCATGAGGGCCAGCCCACAGCCACACGGACGTGTCCCTGTCACCACTGTCAGGACCGTCCCCTCCCTGTGTGCTGGGTCCTCAGACTCTGAGGAGCTCCTTCTTCAGCAACGGAAGCGTGGCCCCGGGAAGGGAATGCTCCCACAGGGGGCGCAGCCGGCGGCAGCTGTCCTGGAGTGCAGGAGCCACCTGGTGGCTCCTTGTCCCTCACTTCGGTGGCCCCACACATCCTGGGGCCCAGACAAGCTTCTCTCGGAGTGACGGTCTGCAGCCCCCCAGGACACAGCAATGACTGAAGTGCCCAAAGCTCCTGCTGGGGCCCCGGCTGGCTTAGCACTTCCCATGCTTGCCCGAGGGCTGGCACTCAGCAACAAGTCACTGGACAGATGACCGGAGCTGAGGGTCAGGGTGTCGCCCACTCTCCCTGAGTCACCGAGCCGACAGAGGTGGAGCCAGGGTCAAACCCAGCTCAGCGGCTCCAAGGCCAACAGCCCACCCCCACTGCCGAGGCCCCCAGGTGGCCACGCTGCGCCCAGAGAGGCCCCTCGGCCAGATGTCTACCCCGCCCCCCGGGCAGGGGGCCCACCTGCAGGCAGGTGGCCTTGCAGTCAGTGTGACAGGTGGCTGCAGAGGCTCTGAGTGACCCGAAGCATTTTCCTTTGCCGTCCCCACATCAAAGCCGAGGCCGTGGAGGGTGGCCCTGACAAAGCCTCACCCAGCAGTGAGGCGTAGGCCCCCTCTGGCCGCCTGGTGGTGCCACAGTGCAGGGGGCCAGGATGGCTCACCAGGAGCTGCTCTGGGTCCCACCTGGCCCGGGCCCCACGGCTGCCCCCTGCTCTCAGAACGCAGCCCCCAGACCGCCCCTGCGTCTCCAACGTCACCATGCCCCCCTCTCTCCTGCCGCCTCCCAGCCCCGCCACGCTGGCCTGCAGAGCCCACCGCCTGGAGGGGGCGCAGCCCCTCCCACACCCCTTGCTGCCGATGCCTGGTGCCGCCGGCCCTGCTGCAGGTCAGGGGGCGAGGCAGCAGGGAGCTGGCCGTGGCCTCGCCCCTGGAGACCCGAGGGGCTCGCTGCTTGTGACGGCACCCACTTAGGTACTCCCTAGGACACACAGGGCCCCACCGCCTCCACACTGCATCCAGGCACCACCCGCACAGCCGAAGGGGCCTCCAGTGCACACCGCACGCCGGCCCGCACGGCCCCACCACCTGCCCCTCCCCGCCCGCTGCAGCCCCGGGGCCCCTGCTCACCGGTGGTATCTTTGTCTCCTAGGCAGCCACTCCGGCGTGGTCCTCAGTGTGGACTCCCGAGAAATGCACAGCTACCTGGTGAGCTGATGGCCGTGCGGGCCGTGCCCACACAGTCTCCTCTCCGTGGCTCCGCCCCGTGGGGGCGCAGCGCCACAGACGCGCCGGGGCTGGCATCCCCTCAGAGACCCGCGGAGAAGCCACCTCCTCCAGCTGTCCCCACACGAGGCGACAGACGCCCCTGCCTCTGCCAGTTCATGGGACGCTCAGGGGCCTGCTGACGGCCACCCTCCCTGGACACCAGGCCCACACACCACCCGCCGCCCCCACCCGACTCTGGGTACATCCCTGCCCTGCATCTCGAGACGCTGCCCGGCGCTCCGCACCCTGTGGCCCCAGCTGAGGCCTGGCTTCTGGTGGCCAGGGTGGTCGCCCGGGGCACAGGATGCTGAGCCCACCTGGCCGCCCGCCCTCCCTAAACCACGGACCTGCTCTGCCTCTGCGCGCAGGCACCGACACGGAGTCCTGCACACCCCACCCCAGGAGTGCAGCTCCTGCCTGCATACCGGCCGGCCCTGCCGGCAACCAGCCCTCTGGAATGCCCCGAGCCTGTGACCCAGCCCCCCACCCTCCACCCTCCCCTCCTCTGTTTAAGCTGCAGGTAATATACATACCTCTCCAGGCCGTTGGAGGTTCTTTCTGCTTTCTGTCATTGTGGCCAGCTGCTAGCCACCGGGGGGGTGTCAGAGCAGGGGCTGCCCCTCACCTCCCCAGCACCCTTGCCCCTGGGCCCCAGGGCAGGGCCCGGGCCTGCACCTCCGCAGCCAGCCAGCCAGCAGGGGCGCTGAGGTGGGAGGGCCCGCAGAGACGCCAGGTCTGCCGTGTCTCCCTACAGCCTCAGGGACCCGAGTGGGAACCCAGGAACCAGACAGGGTTAGGGAAGGGGAGCAAGTGTGCCCCCTGTGTGAAGTGGAGAAACCGAGGCCCCGAGAGGGGAGTGACCACCCCGGGTCACAGCACAGACAGGAGCAGAGGGGCCCCGGGCCCCAGGGGATCCCACATACACACCTGCCCAGAATCAGGGACACTGCCTCAGGCCGCGCGTGTGGGCGCATCTCGCCTTCTGCCTTGAAGCCTGAAGTCCGTCTCCCCACCCCCCCTTCCCCTCCCAGTCCTCTCCCCCTTCCCCCAGGCAGGGCTCTCTCAGGCGGCCTGGCCCCGGGCGAGTCCAGAATGGAGCCTGCGGCACATCAGCCCATGTCCCCTGGGGGCGCAGGAGGCCTGGGGGTGCAGCCACATACCCAAAACAGCCCCCTGATGGTGTGGGGGGTCCCACCAGTCCAGCGCCAGGTCCCAAGTGGGGATTCTGAGGCCACGGGGAGGGTGGGCTCCGGTGGGTCCCTTTCCCCACTCCGCTGCCCACCAGCTGGTTCTCCCAGGCGCCTTTTCCAAGTGTCCGCCTTCCTCGGACACAGGCGGGGCCCGGTGAGGGTCATGGGAGATGAGGCAGGGCTCTCCGACCTTTGCTGCAAACCCCTTCCCTGCGCAGCCCACGGTGGTCTCCAGAGACACCTTAGGGAGCCCCGGGTCCCACCGGCCACCCCACCCACCTGTCCCGTGAGTGTCAGACTGTGTCCAGGCCCAAGGTCAAGGTCAGCATGGAGTCCTCTGGACACAGGGCCCTTCCCCCAGCTCACCGGTGCCTGGGGGGCATGACTACTCCGGCCTCCGACCCCTCCGCTCACTCTCCCCTGCGGTCCGGGTGGGGTGTCCCCTTGTCGTTTTCCTTGAATTCCGTGTCTCTCTCTCTATTCCGAGTGTCGTGGGTGTGTGGGCCCAGGAACCGGGAAGGAGGCAACACGGCTGCCTCACACGCCCCCACCCCACGCCCACACAGATGGGCGCCCACTCGGGTTCTCTGTAGCCGGGGCTCACGCAGGCCCCAGGCCACGCAGTCCTTGGTTCATGCACACAACAGAGACGCGATGAGGTCTTTTCAGTTTTTCGTTTTACAGAGTCAATAAATCACTTGTGATGCTTTTAACAAAGACTGCATGTGATCGGCATTTGCCTCCTTACGGATCTGTAACGCCGCATGACCCCAGAGATGCGCCCTGACCTTGACCCTCCAGTCACTGCGTCAGGACACGTGGCCGGCGAAGCGGAATGGCCGGGTCAGCTCTTGGAGCGCTCCCCGTGCATGCCTGCTCCCTGCTCCGGAGGGTGGCAGGGCCCCCCCACCCCCGCACCATCCCACCAGCAGGGGGCGCAGCCCTGCGGCCGGCCCCCAGAATCCGGAAGTGGGGCACTCCATCCACCACAGTGTCACCGGCACCTCGCCAGACCAGGCCCTGTGACCCTGAGGGATGGAGACAAAGCCAAGAGCACGCCCAGTCACCTCCCAACGTGGAGGGACCCTACCCCCAGAAAACGGTCGGTGGAGATGATGGCCTCAGTGTCACTGAGTCCCTCCTCTCAGACAAGGGCCATTGGGGTGCCCAGCCACTGCCCACGCCCCTCCCAACAGCACCCAGCTCGGCTTCCTTGAATCCTCTGCACGGCCGACCCAAAACCGGGCCTCTCAGCACCCCAGAACTGCCCCCCACCCCCAGCCCCCACGGCGTGGGCTCTGGCTCTGCATCAGCACTGACCCAACTGCCCAGCCCCAGGTGTGGCCCCGGGCCCAGGCTGCGGCACTGGCAGCACCCCTGTCCCTGGGGAGGGTGACCGGTCCCTGCATGTGGACGGTCAC
>PVIA01014722.1:0-25790 GCA_004024845.1 Tonatia bakeri | reverse complement strand
CTCATCCACCCCCAAAATACTTATGGTTATCAGCCACATTTCATGGTTTTAGGTACCAATAACAACAGCAACCAATGTCTGAGAACTCTAAACTTAGAAGTATATGGGGCCTTATAATAAAATGTGGATTGGATTAGGGCATATTAACATAGAGATATTAATATGCATTTGAAATCTTTAGACAAAATAAATGAGACAAATGTGTAGAAAGTTCTTAGTGCAATGTTCATTGTATATTAAAAGTGGTAGTTTTCTTTACTAGAGCAAAAATTTACTAAGCACCTACCACTAGGCATCACACACATTAAAACAGTTATTTCTCATCATCACCCTGTGATGTAGAAATTTTCATTCCTACTTTAGAGATTCCATTACAAGATAACTGAGAAATGGCATAAATTAGATTCAACCTCAGTTTTCTTTAGTGTGTTTTCTTAACTCTCCAAAATTGTCTACTTTTGTCTGGTTGGGGATGAGAACATTTAGTTGAGGAATGTAGGCTTCATTTGACATTAGGAATACATTTTAGAATACGTTATTTTACTTTTTTGGGTATTAATTTATAAAATATTTATTTTCTTAGGCTTTTCTGGGGTACAATTTTGCTATTTATTTGTTTTACTTTCTATACTTTGACTATATCATCCCCTTTCCTTAATGCAAATTTTGGTTTTTTCCAATGATAAATCAACTGTTGTTCCTACTGAGGTTACTTGTAAGGCCACATACTCCTGCAAAGCTTTTTTGCATCTTTCTTTTCTCTGAACAGATCTGAAATTGCTGCTCCTGTGCTTTTCTCAGAATTAACTTTGTCATGGTTTCAAAAAAGAAGTCAGAATGCATTGTTGCATTAAGCTTTTATTTAATAAAGAAAAATTATGGAAAGAAAATAGGCAACACCAGCAAATTACATGTGGACACACTCCAAAATATATATAGGTACATATAAATATATAAATAACCATCTAGTTCTCATTGTCATCTCACTGAAAAGAAGTAATACCTCTACAGATCACCACTTCTGAGAGGTTATTTGAATTACTTATGTCTAAATAACTGTATTAGATCAGCAGTAATGAACATGTAATCACAAAAGGTAAAATATTCTTAAAATGGAAAAAAAAGTTGTTTTTCTCTTGTTACTTTTAAAGTTTTCTCTTTATGTTTGGCTTTCAACATTTTGGCTACGATGTACCTGGGTATGGAACTCTGTGTTTATTCAGCCTGATGCTCTTGGCCGCACCCTTGTAAGTTAGAGTTTCCATAAGGCCAAGCTGGAGGGTGAGAAAGTGAGAAGATGAGGGCTAGAGACATAATGCTAGAGACTTTCTCTGTCCTTAGCAAGACTTAGTAGATTTTCTTGAACAAATGCTTCTGTATTTTTTATATGCACTTAAGAAAATTTTAGGAACTTTGATATTTTTATAATTTCCTCTTACTAAATAGTTGTTTTGTTGGGCAGAGTTTTTATCAAGGTCCTTACTCTTCTGTTTCAGGAGTTCTGTGCCCTCTAGGCTATGTAAGAGGAAATTAATATTGAAGCATAATTTCTAAACCTTAACAGAATCTATATAGATTTACATTAGAAATTTTAGGTGACATTTAAGTCCTGATATTACATAAGGTGATATTACATTTAGTTAACATTAATATCCTAATACTAAGTCTCAATTACATAATTTTGTTTGTAACTGGGAATAGGAATGAATATATCAATGGGATTTGACTATTTAAAACATAAGGACAGAGGTAATGTCCTATTTGCTTTTGAAATTTTAGTAGCTGACATCTAATAAATGTTCTGTATAGTAAATGCTATATATTGAATTACTTAATGAAGTGACTGTATTAAAATCATTTTATATTTACTTAAATAGATTAAAGTTGCATGAGAATAATATGTATGATTTAAACACTTGCTATATTCTAAGATACTAACTCATTCCTTAGCATATAGTAGACACACCAGACCTCTGTTTGTTGTTTCATTGAATGATGGATGACAGAGGACCTGTGTGTAGTGTGACCAAGAAGACTTGCTCAGCCAGGACAGTGTTTTTGATGCAAATTTTCTATATTGGACAGAATGGCTGATATAAGACTAGACATTAGTTTTATAAAAGTGATATAAAATTAATTGCTAATAATTTTGCAAACCATTTCTTGTTTAGGTGGATGTTGCCAGACACACTGTCAGATTGCACCAGTGCAACTTCTTATTCTCTGAGCCAGTTGGAAGAAAAAGATGGAAAAAATATAGCACTCCTCCTATTCCTGGATTAGGACTGGGGAGAGTGCTGATTCTCGTTGGATGTTATAGAGACAATTTTTGAAAAGTCATCTGATAAAATAGTATAAGTATAAAATATGTACATTGTATATTAGGAAAGTAAAGTAAGAGTCCTTCAGTTTCATCAGAGGCACCAATAAACTAACAATACAATGATAAATAATATGTAAACCACAATTAAAAAAGCAAAATGTCAGGCTGCCCACAGAAGCCCATCAGAGAAAATGGCTTAAACCTGATTTTCCAATATTTAACCAGCATCCAGCTTTAGTGTAGTGAAGTCGATTGTAGCTTCTTCTACTTCTTCTTTTTTTTTTTTGAAGTCATAAGGAGGGCAAAAATAGCTCAATTCCCTCACACTTAGGCAAAACAATGTGATTGATTCTAACCAATTTGCCATGAGAGGAATTGTCATGAAGCTTGGGGAAGCAGTGATGAAACCTCCATGTGCTTTTCTTCCTAGCACATAAGGATGCTGCAAGTTCTAGATGGCACAGCTCCATCATGGGGAAGTCTCTGTTACAATAGGTCCCTGAGCATCTGTATAAAAGGGAACACCTCTACATCAACCTAAAAGGAAGTAACCATGTAAGTGAAAAATAAAATGAACTGTGTAAGTGAAAAATAAATCACTATTGCATTACATTTCAAGGTGTTACCACAGCATAAACTTGTTCATCCTGATCAATACTGGTATAAAAGATGAAATTGAAGTCTCTGAGAAAGTAAATCCCTTTAAGGAAATTTGTTGAGCTACCCATAGGAAACAGGATGATAATCAGTCTGACTTCAGTTGACACAGAGGAGCTACAAGGGTACCAAAATGAAAGCCTGCCCTGCGTCACCTGAACCCTGTTACTTAATAAAAAGAGGCAGGGGGGTATCTGAAATTGTCTGGCATTAAAGAAGTGAGGCTGCAACTGACTTCTGGAACTGCAAAGCACATGTATAAAATTGTTGTCCCTTAAAACTAACACAAAAATAGACAAAATATCAAAAATAATTTTTTTAGAGATCTGGAAATCAGTCCAAGTCACAGAATGAACTAATTTTTTTTATCCAAGATAAAATTCTTAATCTGTTTAAGACAGTGGGGTCAGTGGCCTTATAACTTGGGCTAGTCTCACCCATCCCCTCTCCTGTCTCAGTGGTGTGATAGCAGGAACAGCCATCAGTGTTTTAGCCAAAGAAGATGACTGTCCTCTTTTGGAGTTCCACTACAAGCACTCTCCCCAGAGCACAGTCATTATTTTGTTGAAACTTTCAGAATGCTGTCAAATTTCTATTCTTAGAGTACCATGTCTATTTTATTTGACATAGACCTCAGATCAGCAGAATAGGGTGAGCCAATATCCAGATGATTACTGAAACAAAAAATCCCTACCTGCAGGTCTAATTTCAGTTGGGTAGATTGGCCTGGAATTTAAAATGGAATTCTGGAGAACCATTTGATAATAAGGAACTTTGGAAAAGTCCAACATATATCTGGGGACCTGAAAGGTTTGGTGTATGTACCAGGCTGTGTGTATGCCCAGGAAAAACAAGAAAGAAAAACGCTGAAATCACAAGCAGGAAGTGAAAGTTAAAGGTATCTTATGACCTCTTTGAAGTTTGAAGGTGTTCTTTTCACAGTCTGTTGCAAAGGATGGGAAACCTGTAGGCAAGGTAATTAAATAAATCATGTGACTAATCATCAGCTCAACACTGAAGTATACTGATCTGAGTGTGGCCCACAGAAAACTAGGCCTAAAAATGAAAACAAGAATTTAACAACAAAAACTACTAGCTAACAAAGAACTCCTTGGGCACACACTGCTTGGGACTACAGAATCTATAGAATTAGTTTTGGATAGTTGACAAACAAATACAGAGAAATAATAAAGAGTAAAGAAATCAGGACAACAACAGCGCACTAGCTGAATGGCTCAGTTGGTTGGAGCATCATCCCATACAACATAAGTTTGTGGATTTGATCCCGAGTGAGAAGCATACGAGAGGCAACTGACTGATGTTTTTCTCTCACATTGATGTCTGTCTGTCTCTCTCCCAATCTCTCTCACCCTAAAATAAATAGACATATCCTTGGATGAGCATTACAAAGAAAACAGTAATGACAAGAGGTTGGGGTTAAGGGAGTTGAGGAATCTGACACCAGTGTTAGGTTAGCTAGAATTCCAGTGTTCAAAAAAAAATTGAGATATGAAAAGAAACAAGAAAGTATGCCATATACACATAGGAAAAGGGTAAAATATTTCTGAAGAGGCCCAAATTTTTAACCTAGTGGACAAAAACTTTAAATATAGTATTATAAACATGTCAAAAAACTAAAGACAACCATGTCTAAAGTATGCCAACACTTTTTGTTTTACAAAACAGACACTACCATTAAATGGATAAAAATTATAAAAATTAACCATGTAAAAGTCTTCAGGAAAAAATACAATAACCAAATTATATATTTAGTGGAGTCACTCAACAGTAGAGTTCATCTGGCAGAGAAACAATCCCCAAATGTGAATATAGCTCAATAGAGAATATCCAATCGGAGAAACAGAAAAAGCTAATTAAAAAAAAAATGAACAGAGCCTCATAGACCTGTATTACACCATAAAGCAAATGACATATGCATAACAAGCGCTACGGAGAAAAATAAAAAGAGGCAGAAAAAAATCTGAAGAAACAATGGCCGAAATCTTCCCAGATCTGTTATAAACAAGTTACCCGACACATTAAATAAGCTCAACAAACTCTGAAATGAAATTATTCATAGTTATTTACATCTAAACACATGGTCAAAGAGACAAAATTAAAGACAAAAACAAAAATGTGAAAGCAAGAGAAAAACACCGTACCATGTGTACGGCTCAGCTTCAATAAGATATTAAGAGATGGGGTCAGGAGACAATAAGAGGCCATCATTAAAGTACTGAAAAAAAAAGTTCTATCAACCAAGAATTCAATATCCAGCTGAATTCTACCAGAAATGATGAAATTTAGATAGTTTTAGCTAAAAACTGGGGGTATTTGCATTAGCGGAACTGCCCTAAAAGAAATTCTAAAGAAGTCCTTCATGCTAAAGTAACAGCCCACTAGATAGTAACCTGAACCTACACAAAGAAAATAATTTGATAAAATTTGTCACCTTTTATGATAAAAAGACCAATATTATAATGCAGGGGTATCAAACTCATTTTCACCAAGGGCCACATCAGCCTCACGGTTGCCTTCAAAGGACTGAATGTAAGTTTAGGACGTGTAAATGCAACTGCTCCTTAAGAGTTAAGGAGATGAAATTACATTCAGCCCTTTGAAGGCAACCATTAGGCTGATGTGACCCCCAGTGAAAACAAGTTTGATACCCCTGCTATAATGGATCTTTCTTAACCAGGTAAAAAGCATCTATAAAAAACCTACAGTTAACATTTAACACACACACACACACACACACACATTGTATATATACATTTATATATGTGTATATATGTATATATAATATATAATACATATTACTTATATGTATTATATTATACAATATTATACACACATGCATACAAAATCAGCATTTGGGAGGCAGTGACAATGAAACCCTGCTGTGTAGGCATGGTTTATTTTGATCTAGCAATAGAAATTATCCTTTATTAATGTTTTGAATATTTTAAAAAGATTATTCTTTCCCTCATTAAATGGTCCTGTAACTCTTATTACAAATCAGTAGATAAAAAAGTGAGAGTTACATTACATATAATCAGCATTCTTTTTTAAAGTATATTTTATTGATTATGTTATTATTGTTGTCCCATTTTTTTCTCCCTGTTATTCCTCTCTGCCTTGAACCACCCTCCCACCCGCATTCCCCCACCTTAGTTCATTTCCATGGGTTGTACATATAAGTTCTTTGGTTTCTCTATTTCCTACACAGTTCTTAACTTCCCCCTGTCTATTTTTTCCCCGCCATTTATGCTTCTTATTCCCCATACTTTTTACCCTATTCTCCCTCTCCCCCTCCTCATTGATAGCCTTCCATGTGATCTCGATTTCTGTGATTCTGTTCCTATTCTAGTTGTTTGCTTAGTTTGTTTTTGTTTTGTTTTGTTTTCAGGTTCAGTTATTGATAGTTGTGAGTTTGTTGTCATTTTACTGATCATAATTTTGATCTTCTTTTTCTTAGATAAATGTCCTTTTAAAATTCCATATAATAAGGGCTTGGTGATAATGAACTCCTTTAACTTGACTTTACCTGGGAAGCACTTTATCTACCCTTCCATTCTAAATGAAAGCTTTGTTGGATAGAATAATCTTGGATGTAAGTACTTGCCTTTCATGACTAATACTTCTTTCCAGCCCCTTCTTGCCTGCAAGGTTTCCTTTGAGACATCAGTGGATAGCCTTATGAGAACTCCTTTGTAGGTAACTGTCTCCTCCTCTCTTGCTACTTTTAAGATTCTTTCCTTATCTTTAATATTGGTTAATGTAATTATGATGTGCCTTGGACTGTGCTTCCTTGAGTTCAACTTCTTTGGGACTCTATGGGCTTCCTGGACTTCCTGGAATTCTATTTCCTTTGCCAGATTGGGGAAGTTCTCCTTTATTATTTTTTCAGCTAAGTTTTCAATGTCTTGCTATTCCTCTCATCTTTCTAGCATCTCTATGATTCAGATGTTGGGACATTTAAATTGTCCTGGAGGTTCCTAAGCCTCTCCTCATATTTTTTAATTCTTTTGTCTTCATTCTGTTCTGGCTGAATGTTTATTTCTTTCTTCTACCTCAAATTATTGATTTGAGTCCCACTTTCCTTCCCCTCACTGCTGGTTCCCTGTATATTTTTCTTTATTTCACTTTGGGTAGCCTTCATTTCTTCATTTTGCAACCGAGCTGTACCATTTCTGCGAGCATCTTGATTACCAGTGTTTTGAATTCTACATCAGATAGTTTATCTCTCTCCTCAGTGCTTACCTTTTTCTCTGGAACTTTGATCTGTTCTTTCTTTTGAGTCACATTTCTTTGTCTAACTACACCTGTTATGTTGCAAGGGGTGGTGCCTTAGGTATTCAGAAGTGTGGAGCAACTGAGGTCACTGTATTGTAGTGCTGTCTATGGGGGAAGTGTCAGGAAGGGAACAGTGTGACTTATTTGGCTCTCGGCCAGCTTTCATTCACTTTCTGGGCTACCCACAAGCAAATTGGGAGCTTCTGGTCCTGATTCCCAGGTGGTGGTTTTGTGTAAGTTTTAGCACCCTGTGGGTCTCTCCAATGAACTCTCCTGTGAAGCTCGGAGTTTCTTCTGCTGCCATAACCCCCACAGGTTTTAACAGACAGAGGTTTTAATTCTTTCCTTTATCATAGTGGAAAGCTGGCTTGTGCAGTCTCTCTCGCTACCCCATTGTTTTTCTCAGTTTATTCTCACACAAATGTGGGACTGTCCTGTCTGCCAGCTTCCACCTTGCCTACCCAGATCCACTAGCCTCTTTGCTGCACATCCTTTCAACCCTGGCTGACCATCTTTGCCCCTCGTACCTGAATGAATGTTTCTTCTTTAATTCCTTGGTTTCCAGACTTCTATACAGTTTGATTTTCTGGCAGTTCTGGTTATATTTTGTTTTTAAATTTGTTGTTGCCTTTCTCTTGGTTGTGCAAGGAGGGAAAGTATATCCACCTATGCCTCCATCTTGGCTGAAAATTGCATATGTAAATCAGCATTCTGTTGGATATTCTCATCAATTAGGCAATAAAAATAAATAAAAAGTATTCATATTTAAAAAGAAAAATTATAACCTTTATTTAAAGATAAAATAAGTAAAAGTGTATGTATATATATACACGTTTATAAATATATATGTTTATATATATATATATATATATAAATCATAAGAAACCTTGGCAATATGGTAGGTTACAAGGTAAATATACAAAATAATTATATTTCTATGTAAGTAATAAAGTTTTTGAAAACAAATTATTAAGACAATTAATCTCAATTTTATAGGAACAAAACAAATAAAATATGTAGAAATAAATTTAACAAAAGAAGTGCCAGATTTTTACATTGAAATCTATACAATATTTTTGAAAGAAATAAGATCTATATAAATGGAGATGTATCCTTGTTTGTGAATTGGAGAATGACATTTTAAAAAGGGTTTGATCTACAAAATATATAAAGAACTCACATGACTCCACTCAAGGAAGACACATAATCCAATTACAAAATGGGCAAAGGACATGAACAGATATTTCTCCAAGGAGGACATACAGAGGGTCCAGAGACACATGAAAGGATGCTCAGCATCACTAGCCATCAGAGAGTTGCAAATTAAAATTACAATGAGATACTACTTCACACCAATTACAGTGGCCATCATAACCAAATCAATAAACAACAAGTGCTGGCAGGGTTGTGAAGAAAAGGAAACCCTAGTGCACTGTTGGTGGGAATGCAGACTGGTACAGCCACTGTGGCAAACAGTATGGAATTTCCTCAAAAAACTAAAATGGAACTGCCTTTTGATCTGGCAATTTCACTGATTGGATTATACATTAAGAATTTAGAAACAGTAATTCAAAAGCAGCACCTCAATGTTCATAGCAGCACAATTAACCATAGCCAAGTGCTGGAAGCAGCTTAAGTGCCCATCAGTAAATGAGTGGATCAAAACACTGTGATACATTTACACAATAGAATACTACGCAGCAGAAAAAAGGAGCTCCTACCCTTCATGACAGCATGGATGGAACTAGAAAGCATTATGCTAAGTGAAATAAGCCAGGTGGTACAAGACAAATACCATACAATCTCACCTATAAGTGGAACCTAATCAACAAAACAGAACAAAGAAGCACACAAAATATAACAAGGGCATTGAAATAGAGAACAAACTGATAGTGACCTAAGAGGATGGTTGAGGATGCTAGCAGGGGAAAAGAAATGAAGGGTCATCAATGAACATGCATAAAGGACCCATGGGCAAAGACAACTAGAGGTAGGATTCAATGTGGAAGGAAGGGGTGGTAGGGGCACTGGAGAATGGTGGGCAGAAAATGGGAACAACTGTAGCTGAACAACAATAAAAAGAGAAAAATATTTTTTAAAATGTGGAAAATGAAAAAAAGGCAAAAACTGTCAAATTTGTTTTCAAATTGAATATAATTCTTATTACAATAACATAGTTCTTTATTTGTATGTTTATGTTTTGTTTCCTTTTTGCAGAAATTGGCAAGCTATCCCTAAAGTTCATATGGTAATGCAAGCAACCCAAAGCAACAGAAACATACTTGACCTAGAAGAATAAAGTTCAGGAGTCACATTTCCACCAGTCTTAGAAGTTACTGCAAACCGTAATCAAGATAAAGTGTTACTAGCTCAAAGATAGAAATATAGATCAATGAAGTAGAATGGAGACCCAAAATAAACCTTCACATTTATGATCTATTGATTTGCCACAAATGTTTCAGGACTATTTAATGAGGGAAAGAACAACCTTTTTAAAAAGTTCAAGGTCTTAATCATTTACCTTGATCATTTACTAGATCAAAGTAAACCATGATTATACAGCAGGATTTCATCGCCACTGCCTCCAGAAACATACTTCAGCAGTCCCATTACATATGGTCACATACAAGGTAAGAAGAGCAGCAAGAGAAAATTGTTAATGGTGCTGACCATGCCTGCTATTAAGAAAACAACTTGGTGTCCTTGCACCTTAGATGTTAGTTTAACCTGGAACCAAAGATTATTTTCTTTTGAAATGCTCAGCAGTTTACATTCAATCAATGAGATGAGAAAGACCTCCTATTTTTACCCTTTAAAATATCTTGTGCCTAAAAATAGCTACTTAAAAATCTCTAAGAATCAGCACAATAAGCTATGAAAAATACAAATTACCCCTTGAGAAGGGTCACATAATATAAAAATTTTATCATTGTTATGCTGGCAATGATCCTGTGATGAGAGAATTTGTCTTCTCTATCTTTATAGGGTGCATAAAAATGGGAGGGAGTAGGATCAGTAAATTTTATGGTTCACGTGCTCTTCCTAAGCTATCAAAAATTTATCTTGGAAGAGGCATGCCCTATAATTATTTAAAACACAAATTGCTTGCCTCACATTGGACTCATTAATAAAGAAGCAAATACATGCTAAGATAGATCTTGATTTTATTATACCTCATTACTATTACAACTCCTTCTACTTTCTCCTAAGAAAACCAACATTTTTTTCTGTAGCAACAATCTCCAAAAATCATCTCATTTCAATGTTGTCTTTCTAACTTTGTATCCCAACTAATGTATTTCTATATGTATTAAAATATTTGAGTTAAATAGTTAAGCTCATTAGATTTCTAACTTACTCTATTTTTTTCTTGTTTACATTACTCTTGAAGCCGCTGCATTTTTAGGCACCTCTGATTTACTACTGCTCTTGTCGATGTTACAGGTGTAACAGTTGCCAAATGAACTGGTCAATTCTCAGTGTTCATTTTAGTTGACATTTAGGCAAAACATGATGTAGTTGATAAATATGACATCGTTGCTCTACTAAGTGTGATTCTCTTTCGGTTCTTTTCATACCTTCTCAGTCTTTAGCCAGTTCTTCCACATGTTGATTTGAAAATGCTAGAACAGTTGGTCTTCAGTCTTTTTATCTCTGAATCCACTCCCCGAGTAAGCATATCTAAAGTTACTGCTTTACATGATATATATAATCTGATAACTCTGAAATTTGTATTTTAACTCTTACCCATTTTCATAATTTCACATTTCTATATCCAGTTTTTCACATGGCATCTTCACTTGAATGTCTAGTAAACATCTGAAAGGTCAGAAATTCAAAACCAAGCTCTTAACAACCCCTACTCAAACCTAATTCATTTCAGATTTTCCATATTTTAGCAAAAGGAAACATCATATTTCTAACTCTTCTGTCAAAACAATTAGAATTATTATTCTACATTTTTATCAGAACAACCTATATCTAATTCATCAACAACAGCATTTTCTTATATTTTCAAAATATATCTAAGATCCAAATTCTTCTCACCACCACCAATGAATGCTACTGCCCTTGTTAGTGCTATTATAATGTTTCATCATGTTTCATGTGATAACTTTAATATTCACCCACCTCTATCTTGACTTCCCTAGAGTCTCTTCTTCTGGCATTAGTGAAACTGATATTTCTAAATTATACCATGTCAATGTATGCTCTACATTTTGCATCTCATTTAGAATAAAACAGAGGTAATGTACATAGTTTACAATGTCCTATGTAACTAGCACCTACAGTGTTACATTTTTTATCTTATCTCCTGATGTCCTCTTATTTACTCACTGAATTGCACTTCCATTAGTTTTATCACTATACCACCAATATACAAGGACACTTTAGCCTCAAAGCCCCATCCCAGGTCGTAGAATTATATCCTTCCCCAAGTAACCATATGGCTCATGCCATACCTTATAAACAAATCAAAAGTAATTATTCTTGTTCCAGTTCTCAAAATGTGGTCTAGAAAATATATACAAAAAGAAACCATAGTAGTTATTAAATTATGAAAAGTCTACTCTTTCCTCAGACTTATGGAGTTAGAAGCTCTAGGACTGTGACACTGGAAACTGTACGTTGAAATATCCTCTGAGTTGATTTTGGTACATTACCATATTTGAGAACTGCTGATGAAAAGTTGTAGCAGGAGGCAACACAACACACATAACAAATAAGCTATTTCCAAGTGGCAAAAAAGATCAAGAGGTTCTAAATCCATATATCTATTCTTTAACCTCAGATTTTTACAATTTAGCAGTAAAAGATATGCAAGTTATATAAGAAAGGTAAATAATTTATGATGTTGATTCACTGGACTATAGTTTCTGTGGAGAAGGCTAATGATATAATGTATTCCTTTCAATTTCCAGTTTTACATGAGATAATACTGATTACCTAAATCTCACAAAATGTATAATAAGTAATGCAAACAAAAATGTCTATATCATAATTAGAAGAGAGAAGAACACTAAACTTCAAATATATATAATCAGCAGAGCTGTGTTCAGAGCACATGTCAAATAGTAAGAGAGAGAGAGACAATGCACAGAAGAGCAGGAATCCTAGCATAAGCTAACACACATATAATCAACTTTGGAAACAAAGAATCTCAACCTGTGCATCAATACCAGCAATTAGCCTGAAATCAGGTGGATCAAATCAGTGTCCACTAAACAAGGACTTCCAAGTGAGTGGGACAAGTCAAGGTGATTACAAAAGACAATGTTTCATAAGGAGAAGAAAATATCTTGAAATAAAATAGATGTCTTGGAGAGCTAATAGTAAATTAAAGAAGGAAGGAAGTAGTAGTTCCACAGAAACAGAATATCACAAAATTAGAACACTCCCACTGAAAAAATTAAAGCAAAGTATTATCTATTAATATGAAGCTTTGTTGGATGAAAAAGTAACCTGAGACTTTAGGAATGTAGAAATATGGGACAGAATGAGCTTTGACAAAGTTTCTTTAGACATGTTTCTCAGGCAGACATCTAAATCATCAAAAACTTAGTAAAACACAAGGAAGTGAACCCCACACATTATTTAGGAAATAACTGTCAGGTCATAATGTAATCATTTGTACAAAGAAGAAATCAGTGTTAAGAAAGTATGAAAGTCCCTGGTTATTCCTTCATTTTTCATTGTGTAACTCCAGAGGGTACATTTCTATTCAGAAATAATGTTTCTGAATAATGAATAGTTTCCCAAAAGTTCTCCCAAAGAGAATACAAAACATTTTTAACTAAATCATAAAAAAGTTACATAATTTATCAGGCATTAGAAATGTCAGAGTAATAAAAAAATTAATCCAAGTTAACAAAAAGAAATTGGTTCTATATATCATCTTTGGAGTTGATCTCATCGGGCCTCAAAGGGTGACTGTAAAGTCATAATCATAATAGTTGAAGAGGCTCAAAATCATGTGACATTGAACATTTTCACTCCTTTCAGGTTTTTCAGAAGTCTTAGTCTTTTAACCCCTGTGTAAGAGGAAAATTCAGTGGAATCTTTTGTGTCTCTAATAGTATAAAAGGTTTTCTTGGGTGAGTAGTCATTTGTGATACTCACTTGCTCAACAAAACATCTCTTTTTGATTGATGGTGCCCTTGTGACATTGGGCAAAAGAGTATACTAACCTTGATTGATGAAAGAGAAAAAAACTCTATTATATAAGAATGTTATACAGAAGAATGGCTGTGGTTATTGATTCTTGTTATACAGATCTATTTTTTCATCATGCTAAAATTCCTACAGACACATATCCCAGTAGGAAGGATAAAATATTTGTGGCTACAGTTGTATAAAAATATCAGGGTCTTAATAAAGTGAAACACACTCTCTACAACATATGCATGAAATCTATTTGCATTGTTGGCAACTTTTAGAGAAAACCTGTATCTTGTCTTCAGTATGAACAGATAAGTTATTATTTATATGAGATAATAAAATCAAATATAATACCCAAAATTATTATTCACAACCAGAGGGGAGGTAGGAGGGGATAATGGGAGGGAAGGGGGAAGGATTTTTCAGGAACATGCAAAGGACACATGGATAAAACCAAAGAGGGGTAGGATCCAGGGTGGGGAGTGGGGATGGCTGGGGTGGGGCGGAGAGGTAGGGGTAACATGGAGACAACTGTAGCTGAACAATAATTAAAGAAAATAGTGCAGAGAAACTCCTATAAATAAATAAAACTCTAAGAATAAAAAAAGAAAATTTCAATTTTATTTTTCTCCCTTATTTTTTAAAGACTCAACAAATTTATTGATTCCCAGCAAACCAACAATTGTCAAAAACAGATATACTTTGATATGCTTGGAAAATAAATAAATAGACAATAAGTGCATTCTTGTGTAATATTAATTTAGTAAAGCATCATACTCTTATCTTAATCTTAGACATTAATATCGTATATTAAAAATTATTAGTATATTGGATTAAGTGGCACCCTGCAAACCACAGGGTCACTGGTTGGATTCCCAATGTAGGGCAGATGCCTGGGTTGCAGTCCAGGTCCCCAGTAGGGAGTACATGAGAAGCAACCACACACTGATGTTTCTCTCACTCTCTTTCTCCCTCCCTTCCCCTCTTTCTAAAAATAAATAAATAAAAATTTTAAAAATATACACATGAAGCAAATATAATACTGTATATCAATTGCAATTTAAAAATTAAAACAGAAAGAAACAACAAATTATTAGTATTAAGAAAACCCTTAGAAATAACAATACATTTCTAATCCACTATTTTACAAATGTGTGTAATTGAAGATCTGACTGTTCTGTACTGCATCATACCTATTACATATACATATACATATACATATACATATACATATACATGTTGAGCACTCTGCAGACAAGTAATTATTGAAAATCAGGTTATACTGCAATAATTATGATCCTGAGCTAGTGCTAATCAGAAACTCTAGAGATAATAGGATTCTGGAAATAGTTAACTATGAAGAACCAATGTCAAATGGGTTATTACTTCCACTCAAATTATGCCATTTGATTCTTGAAAAAAGTATAAAGAAATATTTGGATCTATCCATTTAGATGGTCAAGCAGAATTTACTTAGCTAAGGATAATGGTACATAACAGAGATTCAAGTAATATTTGGAAGCTTGCACAGTGTCCTTTCATTTGCAACATCTTCAGAAATTCTAGTAATTCCATATATATATTCAATTAATTAACCACCCAGTTTATTTAGCCAACATGTATCATTCACCTTTTGTGTGCTAAGGTAATCTGGAACGTGGGCACCATGCAAGCATTACACTTGGCCTCAAGGACCTCACAGTTGGTGACAGTTACCCGTACTTAAGGTACTTATGAAGTTCAGAGATCTGGAGTTCCCAATTTGAATGGACATTTTAAATTTAACAGTTTATTGACAATAATAAACAAAAGGCCAGTTTTCAAAAACTATGCTGTGTTACAATGAAGGTCTGAAAATTAATGATTAACTAGTTTCCTATTATCATTATATTATGAATTCCCTAGGATTAACATTAAAAAATCTATACAAGGGTCTTAGTGACAACAGGATATTATACTGAAACTTCTACTTCTTCACTTTCTTATCCTAATTTTAAAAACATTTTAGGATAAGAACAAGATGCTCTATATAGCTGTTTTTGAATAAAATAAAGTGAAAGTCATTAGTAAAGCTGTACTTCTGTTATTTACATATTATAATAGTTACTATGTATTGAGTTCTTCCTTATTTATTACCATATATAAATACTATTAATTCTGACATTAATGAGAAGTAGGTGCTAATACTTTTGTCATTTAAAACATGAGCAAATTGAAGCAAGCAAGTTAACTAATTTGCCCTAGGTATCAATCTACTAAGTAGGAGGGCCACTGTCCCAATATTGGCAGTTTAACTCCACTGTCCATGTCTTAATATTGTCTGTTTTTTGCATAGTTGTAGAAATTTGTGACATATATATTTATATGGTATAGTGTATATTTAAGCATTATTTATTCAGCTATACATATGTTTATATTTTTTATTTTGCTCTTGCTGAGAAGTCAATAACATGTTGAATAAAAGATCATAAAGGTTTGCAAATAAAATTTAAGAGAAAAAAGTTACAAAACATTACTGAATATATTTATAAATTTAAGTACATCATAGTTGATGTGGCTCAATGGACTGAGCACCAGCCTGTAAACCAATGTGTCACCAGTTCAATTCCCCACATGCCTGGGTTGAAGGTGAGTCCCCAGTAGGAGGCAACATGACAGGCAATCACACATTGATGCTTTTCTTCTTTTCTTTGTCCCTCCCTTACTCTCTGTCTAAAAATAAATAAATAAAACTTTTAAATAAATAAACAAATAAATCAATACAAATACTTCCTAAATAGATGACAGTAGAATACATGACTAAGGGAACTTCTTACAATAACAAAACAAATAAATAAATGACAAATAAAAACAACATCATTATCTATGTAAATGATTCATTATCATATTCCTTTTGATTACCATGCCTTTATGTTTTTATATATATAGTTTATTTTTGTAAAAACCAATGATATTGATGTTTACTTAATGCCTTATGATTTATCTCTTAACCATTTATTTTAGGTTATAATTCATTTTTTAAAAATTATATTAAATTGGAGTTTTTTCAAATGCTAAGCATTACCAAAATTGTCTGTCTGAATTTCTCATACTTGACCATATGGTAAAATGAGAAGGTAACATATGGCTATATATAAGTGCTTTAATTGAAAACAACCTAGAGACTGACCAAGTTAAGAAAAACAGTGTACACAAAATAGTGATATTTTCCAATACTGAGATCAATACATTTCATGCATTGAAAGTGATTCTCATTAAATTAGGTATCATTTTAATTTCATCTATGTTTATAAGAAGTATTAATTATTTTTAGGTTACAACTGTTCATAGATTGGAAGAATTAACATCATTAAAATGTCTATACTACCCAAAGTAATCTATACATTTAATACAATTCTTATTAAAATACCAGTGGCATATTTTACATCTGTGAAATATCCCAAAATTTATATGGAACCCCAAAAAGACTATGATTAGCCTCATCAACCTTGAGAAAGAAGAACAAAGATGGAAGGATCATAACATCTGATATCAAACTATAGTACAAAGCCACTGTAATCAAAACAGTCTGGTACTGGCACAATAACATACACATAGATCAATGGAAGAGAATAGAGAGTCCAGAAATAAACCTATGTCTCTATCATCAATTAATATTTGACAAAGGGGGTATGAACATAGAATGGAGTAAACACAGTCTTCTCAATATATGATGTTAGGAATATAGGACTGGTACATAAAAAAAAAAAAAAGGAACTTGACCACCAACTTACTCCATATACCAAAATAAAGTCAAAATGGATAAAAGACTTAAGTTGGGATACCATAAAAATCTTAGTGAAAAACATAGGCAGTAAAATTTCAGATATCTCACATAGCAATATTTTTGGGGATATACCTCTTAGGGCAAGGGAAATAAAGGAAAAAATAAGCAAATGGGACTACATCAAATTAAAAAGCTTCTCCATGGCTAAAGAAAACATCAACAAAATGAAAAAGAAACCAACTATATGGGAGAACATACTTGCCAACAATACACTAGACAAGGGTTTAATCTCCAAAATATATAAAGAACTCACAGGACTCAACACCAGAAAGACAAACAATTCAATTAAAAAATGGGCAAGGGACCTGAATGGACACTTCTCCAAAGAAGACACACAGAGGGGCTCAGAAACATATGAAAGTATGCTTGGCATCACTAGCCATCAGAGAGATGCAAATTAAAACCACAATGAGATACCACTTCACACCGGTCACAATGGATAGCATCAATAAATCAGTAAAAAACAAGTGCTGGTGAGGATGTGGAGAAAAGAGAAACTTAGTGCACTATTGGTGGAAATGCAGACTAGTGCAGCCAGTGTGGAAAATGGTACAGTTTCCTCAAAAACTAAAAATGGAACTTCCTTTTGACCCATTTTTTCCACTGTTGAGAATATAGACTAAGAATCCTGAAACACCAAATCAAAAGAATCTATGCACCCCTATGTTCATAACAGCACTATTTATAATAGTCAAGATTTGGAAATAGCCTAAGTGCCCACCAGTAGATGAGTGGATTAAAAATTGTGATGCATTTATGCATGGAATACTATGCAGCAGAAAAAGAAAAGAATTTCTGCCGTTTTGATACAGCATGGATGGAACTAGAGATTATTTTCCTACGTGAAATAAGTCAGTCAGAGAAAGACAAATATCATATGATCTCACTTATAACAGGAATCTAATGAACAAATACACTAATGAGAAAAATAGAACAATAGGTATGGAATCGTGGAACAGACTGACAGCAGTAAGAGGAGAAGGCAGACATGGGGAGTGATTGAAAGAAAATGAAAGGATTCATGAAAGAACATATGTGAAGGACCCAATGACATGGACAACAGTGTGGGGATTGACTGTAGAAGTGTGGTGCGGGTTGGTTGGAGGAGATGAAAGGGAAAAATCAGGACAGCTGTAATATCATAAACAGTAAAAAATTAAAAGATATTTTGAAAGCTTTATCATATTATAAGTCTAAAGTTTTCAAGACCAGAAAGCAATTTGATATCATCCAAGCATTTAAGGTTTGCATATATTTTACTTTAACCTTTAAAATATTTTTATGGTTTATGCATCACTGCATTCTTCTGAAGATTAAAAGAAAGTTACACCTATGCATGGCACCAAAAAATAGTCCACATTTCTTGTTTTTATCCCATCTTCAAAATAGATTGGTCTCATAGATTTCCATGAAATTTAATTATATTTTTAATTCCCTAAATGCTTTTATTAAACCAAGAAGTTCATAAGTTAATTATTTCATTTTACAGTACTGCTTTTGCATTTTAAGATTGTTATGGTAACATGGAATGAAAATTTCTACTAATAAACACAATTTCTTCTTTTCAATCCTATAATAAATCAGCACAAAGGCTAGTATCTCAATGCTAAATATTATCTGCTTTAATTTTTTATGTTACTTTCTCAGGAAATACAAAATTTGTGATAGGAATAGCAATAATAATATATTTTTCTTTTTTCTTCTTTTTATTGTTGTTCGAGTATAGTTGTCCCCATTTCCCCTTCACCACTCCACCCCACCCCAGCCATCCCCACCTTCTATCCTCAATCCCACCCCCCTTTGGCTTTGTCCATGTGTCCATTATATATGCTCCTTGACAACCCTTCCTCCCTTCTTCACCCGTTATCCCCTCCCACCTTCCTTCTGGTTACTGTCAGTTTGTTCTTAATTTCAATGTCTCTGATTATATTTTGCTTGCTTGTTTGTTTTGTTGATTAGGTTATACTGTTTCAAAATTCAGTTTCACTGTAGTTTGAGGAATTATCTGCATCAACTCTTCTAAGTTACATATAATTTGACATGTTATATAGTCCTTTTAAATTATTATAGAATTAGCCTTTACCATAGTATCATCAAAGCTTTTTAAAAGTGTACATTTCATATGTTTCAATCATTTGTCTGCTTAACCATTGACCTGTGCAATCCATGAAACCCTGAATGTTCATAATTTTTAATGGATATTCATTTCTTCTTCCATGAGTTTACCTTTCAAACATAAGAACAACATGCAATGCCAGGATGCACCAATTGATTTTCTGGCTCCAAGGCCAAATTTTTATTAAGCATACAAATTCATTTTCACTGGTAAAATTGAAACACAGTATAGATAAGGAAAGAGCTACACTTGCAGCACGAAAGCATCTGAACCCAAAGACAAATGTGGTTTAACACAAAGAAAAAGAAGAGACTACAATCTCTTAATGTACTGGGTTTGTTTGTTTGTTTCCTTGACATACATACATGCTGTTTATTTTGTCTGGAGTATCTCCTTACATTGGGCCATCAATTTTCCTTCTGGCAATTCTTTAATTCTCATCTTAGATTCTATTTTGTCTGAAAGGATTTCCTTTATTTTCAATATTACCGGGTTTGTTCATTGCACACTCCCACATAAGGTTATCTTTTTGCCTGTATGACAACTCTCTAGACAGATTGTACATAAGGGAAATTATACATTCTGTCCTTTATCTGTTCTGTACAAGTTTATGCTCCAGAAGTTGTACAATAAATGGGTGATTGACAGATGGGTGGATAAATGGATGGGCAGAAAAAATAACTCTTATGTAGATAAATAAATTGGTGCCTGTCCATCTTCTCCATCTCATTTTACTTTCTAAGTAGTCATTATCTTAAGAAGCGGCAAGTTCTCTCTAGAAATTTTCACATCTGACCGTTATAGCTTTCTGTTACACTAGGTTCTGCCCTCCATTTCCATTATAAGTAGACACTTAAGTGCACTTTGATTAAATTTCCTGATTATTCAACTGAATTGATAAGTCATTTCTATTTAAATTGTTAAAAGTGTTTTTTTACATTTTGACTAAGCTTTGATAAATTCTATTATAGCAGCATAAAAATAGTTATATCAAGGTGGACTATAGATAGATGATAGATTAGATAGATAGATGATAGATGATAGATAGATGATATAGATAGATAGATAGATAGATAGATAGATAGATATAGATAGATAGATGATAGATAGATGATAGATAGATGGATAGATAATCTGTTAGTCACTTTGTAATGCAAGCCAAATATAAATAAATGAAAGGAACACAACAGGTCAAGATGGGCTGAAAACCATAAAATATTAACTTGGTTGAATTCAGGATCAGAATACTAATTTCTAAAAATGTTTTTGTCCATTTCCTTTTGTTTTGATCTCTTGATTTCCCTCTTGTTACCATGCTCAAGGAAGCATAAAGAGAATCAAGAAAACCTCATTATTTTTATCCATTCTATACTAAAAGTATTATTTTGTTTACTTGGTTAAAGCCATCTCTTAATAATAATGGAGAAGGAAAGTGTTCTTTTTAATATGCCCTTGCTCCCATTTGTCACTTTTCCTGTATATTTTTGTAAGTATTCATTGCTTCTTTTATTCATTGAATAGACTTTTCTAGAAATGGTTAATTAAGACAAAGTTATCCATATACACTTTTCAATTCACTATAATTGATTCTCTCCTAAAGCATTCACTTTATTTGTTATTGTTATTCAGTTACAGTTGTAACTCTAAATAAACTCTCCTCTAAATTAGATATTTTAGTAAGTGTGCAAATACATTATAATTGATGTCAGTGAAGTAAGTCCTTCACTAAAGTGTGCAGACTCCCCCTGCAGGTGTGTGCCCCAGGAGGCAGTATTCCATACCAGGTGGACTAGTTTTTAAACACAAAATCCAAAAGAAAATGAGGAACTTTAAAATCATTTGAGGTAATTAAAGTGAAGAATTGTATGTTGAACATAATTTTCACTCCAAATACATTCTCTTACTTTTCTCAATGGGTACATCAATCTAAGAGTGGATTTTGAAAAATAAGAGTACAAATTGCTACACTGAAAGACAGAATTTGATTAAGCTAAGATCATACTTAATTTTGTTTCTTTTTAAAGTTCCCACTAATGGGGAATATTTGTATCCTTTGAAAAGATAGTCTAAGTAAACTGGGCTCAGATCAATTTTTCTTTCAGCCTGCAATAAAACTGTCATAGAGATTTACTAAATAAGATAAAATAATAATCCACCAAGGGGAGCAGGATCAGCAGCTCAGTCAGACTAATAATATTATGAGTCTTACCAGGCTGAAGAGGCAACTTAATGGTAATAATAAAAGTCTGTACTTGTTATTGTGTGTTGACATTTGTGTTTTCTTTTCAAGCTGTAAATTGCAGAATTAAGACTTTTAAGTATTTGTAGGCGAACCAAGAAACAGAAGTGTAAATACATCTCCCTGGAGAGAAATCAATAGTTGCAGTTTTCTCTTTTAAGTCAATATTTATACTCTCACATAAAGGAGAGCCATATCAATATTTTAATATCAGTGTTATATTTGTCCTTATTTAGCCACTTGTTTGTAAGTGTCCTCTGATGATAGTAAAAATGTCTGTGATGGTTTCCAAGTAAAGGTTCACAGTAAAAAAGTAACAGGCCATTAACAGTAACTTAATGAGGATATTTCTGCTTCCTAAACATAGAATTTAATGATCTCTTAATTATACAAGAATCATCTATCTAAAATAAGAAATGCCTCTGAATTTATGATGGGAAATGTGTCTTTCCCAATAGATTTTCATCTAATCACAACAGCAATTAAGAATTCAAATTTGTGTTCACATTTTAATCTGATGTAATCATTAAATAACAGTAATATAAAACCATGCTATTTCAGAAATTTGGTTCAGATATCCATGGATATTATAAAGTAAGTATGTGCTGAATAGTATTTAGCCTTTAAAAAAGAAAGAAATCCTGCTATTAGTGACAACATAGGTGAACCTGGAGAACATTATATGAACTGGAATAAGCCAGTCACAGAAACACAAATACTGTGTGATTTCATTTACATAAAATACGAAAAATAATCAAACTTTTAAATGCAGAGAATATAATAAGTGGTTGCCATGGACTATGGGTTGGGAGAAATGTGGAGTTTTTATACAATGTTCATAAGGCTTTAGTTATGTCAGATGATTACGTTCTAGAGATCTGCTGTATAATGTAGTGCCTACAGTTAATGATACCATATTCTCTTAAAAAATTGTTGAGATAGATCTCACATTAACTATTCTTACTACAAAAAAACCCCAAAACACACACCCAGAAATACAAAGGGACACAAGGAAACTCTGGAATGAGTTGGATGCCTCTATACCATGGGTATTTACATATGTCCAAATGCATTGAATTGTAAACATTAAATATGTGCAGTTATCTATATGTCAATTATACTTTAATAAATTTACTAAAGCTATTAAAATTAAAGTAAAATTTTGAAGTAAATACAAATTACTGTAACCCAAGGAAATATTTAGATGGTTTATCTCATGAAGGATGTGAATAATTTATTGATAATTGATAATTTTCATAATTTACTAAGCTAATGATTAATATTTTTATTGAAGTAAAATGAGCAAAGTGACACAGTCTGAAGGTACAGTGGCTCATCATAAAGTCAAGCCAGGACCTTGGTAGCCATTCTATCTTTTTGGTTCAAATGAAACTATTTGGTCTCTCTGTTTAAACTGAATTCTTTTCTCAGTATCTTAAATCAGTTCTGGAATTCACAAGAATTTGAATAGCTCAAGAGTAACCTTATATTCCTCAAAAGCAAGTCACTCTACATTTTAATTCTATTCTGAGGAAGATTTCACTTCTGACAATTTGAATTTCTTACCATTTTAATACCCTAGATACTAATAATATGACTTGGCTTTTGCTAACTAAATTTTGGGTTTTCCTTCTATTTCAAAATTTCTATTCTAGACATCTGTTCACTGTCCTAGATTCTTTTTTCTGAAAGGACACAGCTCTACTTTTACTATTTTTATCCTAGAAAGTGAGAAGTAAGGCTTGCTGTGCATCCCAATGCCTCATAGTTTGATATATATAGACAAACCTATTCAATAGTTGTCTGAACTTTAAGATGATCTGCATTCCTATATCTCATTTGAGGATATTCTTGTTTTGAATTTTAAATCTGGGAGGTAAAATTTAACGTGTTCAAAAATTATTCATTGTATTTTGGCCTCAATCAGTGTAGGACCATCTCGGAAATGATATGCATTTCTTAAACCACAGCCACAACCAAGTGCTGAAGGCAATGAATTCTGCTCTAATGCAGAGTGGCAGATAATGACTCAGTGCTCCTGGTCCACCACATTCTATAGAGGGAGCCACAGGACTCAGACTTCAGTCCCTGATCACAACAGATGAGGAATTAGTATACCACAACACAAATTCTGAAAAAGTGGAAGAACAGGGCTGGATGCCAAGTTTTCTCTTGAATACCAAATATTTCATTGTGAATCCTGTACATACCAGGCATTGAAATAGTTCTTTCTCAAATTAGTGTGTGCCAAATTGATGGAACACAGCTGGGGACCAGATTCCACAATGTTATATGATTGTAACTCTATGGTAAACTAGTCTTTGTGTTATTTTGTATGAGGTAGCTTTCTGCCACTTCTGAGATAATCTTTGCATGGTCTGGCAGTTGAATACTGACTTTCAGTGACTGGAGTCAAATTAATCTTTGCAAGGTCACACAGGCATACCCCGGTGCTCATCTTACATGTACTGAATTCATGTTAATTGGGTGTGCACCAAGTAAAAATAGTTCTGTCTCCCTGTTGGATTGAATTCTCACCAATATGAAATAACCCATTTTCCCAAAAGTAATGCTTCTTTCTTAAAAGTCTACTTTATCTTACATTAATATAGGTATATCAGTTTTCTTTTATCGATATACACATGGTTTATCTAGTCCATTATTTTACTTTCAATCATTTGACTTCTTTATATTTAAAGACTGTCTTTGGAAGGAACATTTTAAAATTCCAGTATGCAATATTATTATTTTAATAAAAATTCTTAATTTACATTTGTTTGATATCAATGATATATATGAATTCAGACCTAGCTTTTCACCATTTCTGTGATATATTACTTAATCTCTTATGTTGTTTTTCCTTCTTGTTAGCCTATTTTTAGATGGATTAAAAACTTTAGTTTAATACTAGGTGTGCATTTTCTAAAACATAAAAAATTGTTGCTATTTTACTAGGTAAACAATTTAAACTATACTCTTTACTTATTATAGTATAATAAAAAGATTAATTTTATCCTGACTTAGTACAGAACATTAACTAATATCTAGATGTTTTTATCCTTCCAAGTTTTGACATCATTTTACATTGTTTTACATGTCTTAATACTCCATATAGTTTAATTTCTAAGTGTATTTCAATTATTGTCTTGTAAACAAATATTTATTTAGATTTAATGCCATGGTCAATTTTCTTTGATCCTGATTTATTCTACATTACCATGATTCTATTGGGAATCATTCTTTTACTCTGGTTTAATGTGTGGATATCAGTAATTAAGTTCTATAATTTTTATTTCTCTGGAACATATCACTTTTTTCATTAATTACTTTTATAATTTTTCCCTTTGTTTTTAATTTAAGACAGTAGATGAAATTGGTCATAACCCAACCACACCATGCAATGACTAGAGAAGTCTCAAAATCATTAGGCTGAGATAGAAAAATAATTCTATAACTTTATATTATCTACCTTTAAAATACTAGAAAATGTGAACTAATCTGTAGTACTGCAAAGGTAAGCATTGTTTGGGCTAGAAGCAAAGAAAAATGAACTGTAAAAATTTATGTCATCTTTCTTGGGTGATATGCATTTCTTTTTTTTTAATTTCTATTGGTTTAACCCATTACAGTTTACTTTTTTAAAAATTTATTTATTTTATTTTTAGACATAGGCAAAGGGAGGGAGAAAGAGAGGGAGAGAAACATCAATGTGTGGTTGCCTCTTGTGAGCCCCTCCTGGGAACCTGGCCTACAACCCAGACCTGTGCCCTGACTGGGAATCGAACCAAATCCTGTGGTTTGCAGGCCAGCACTCAATCCACAATCCACACCAGCCAGTGGAGATGTACATTTCTTAATCTTGATTGGGATATTTTGTCATAGGTGACATTGTCAGAACTCATTGAATTGTATATTTTAAATATATGTGGTTTAGTGTACATTAATTAAATTATCAATAAATGTTTTTAAAAGAAGACCAAGTTAGGAGGATTAGCGGTCTCAGCTATTAACAATCATTTACAGTAAATATTAAAAAATCATTCTTTTGACAGAAAATGAAAAAGTCAATAGAAAATAATAGGAAGCCTAGAAGTAGTATAGTTATATAAATGCATGTATTTTAATTATATATAAATGAGTATTAAGACATTCATACAAAATATATTTTATATGA
>PVIA01014721.1:0-25771 GCA_004024845.1 Tonatia bakeri | reverse complement strand
TTCATTTACTGATGGGCATCTAGGTTGCTTCCAGCACTTAGCTATTGTAAATTGTGCTGCTATGAACATGGGGGTGCAAAGGTTCTTTTGGATTGGTGTTTTAGGATTCTTAGGATATAATCCTAGCAGTGGTATTGCTGGGTCGAAAGGCAGATCCATTTTTAATTTTCTGAGGAAGTTCCATACTGTTTTCCATAGTAAGAGACTTTTATTTGTTCATCTTGGAAGAGATTTCAATGTGAAATATGGAAAGGAATTGCTTGAGGTGACAAAAGATAGTTTGCCATGACAAACTTGATTATCTGTGAGCTCTCAGTGCCAACCTATATCGATGTGAGAAGTTTGGTACAGAGATGTAAAGCAAAGAGTTGAAACCAAACCCAAAAAGATTTACTTCAAAAGAAGAGGTCACCTGTCATCTAGATGTTTATCACATTAATGCTAGATCATCATCACAGTCATCTAACAGTTTTCCAATCATTCATCATATATTAAAAAAAATTTAATATTTATTGAGGTTAATCATGTAGGGCACTGTTTTTAACACTGGAAATCTAGATGAACAAAGCAGCTTGATCAGGTCTTACATGCTCACATTCTAATGGGCAGAAGAGACTAACACTAATAATTAAACAAATAAATAAGAGAGTTTCAGATAGTGTTATATGGCAGGAAGAAAATGCGTCTGATGACACAGTAGTAAGTGACTATAGAAAAACAATATAAGGAAAGATGTCCTTAAGTTGTATTTGAAGTGGGACCTTAATGGCAATGTGGAAACAGGTGTAAGTAGTTTGGAAAAACAAGTATCTGGAGGCAGGAAGAGAAGATGAAAAACTCTGAGCCTGGAGAGAAAAAATGAAAGGAAGGAAGGATGGACAGAAGGAAGGAAAGAAGGAAGGAGGGAAGAAAGGAAGAGACATAAAGGAAGTGCTTGGGATTTCATTTAGAGAAGGGCATTACAAGGTCAGAGAAAAATATGTAAGGAAAGAGTAGGAGGAAACAAAGATGACAAAGTAGTACTTGGTAGAGTGGATATTATATTCTAAGGCATGGGAAATTAGTACAGATTTGCAAACCTGATATTAGCATGGTCTCTGGTCTACTCAACACCCACAGCCAGGTTCATCTTTCTAACCTTCCTGTCCATCACATTACACTCTTGCCTATGAACAGGTATTAATTAACATGTAGTCTAACAAAAACTCCTGAGATCTGTCCTTACTCTGTGCAATTTATTTCCTTTTCCTTTTGATCTCAAAGTGCTGATCTGTTGCCCTGAGCCAGATTCTGTGCTTCTTCTGTTTCATTTCACCCACATAAATCCCCATCTCCCTGAGCAGTTTATAAGAACCCCACTTCTTTGTAATGCTGCAGCCAATCTACACATTTGGGCACCATCTCTCTTGATGACAATGTGATCAGTTTACTCTAGGCAGCTCTCATCACTTAAGACATAAAATTCTTTTTTCTTTCTTTCTTTTTCTTATTTGTTGTTGTTCAGTTACAGTTGGCCTTTTCTCCCATTGCTCACCTAGCCATAAAGTTCTTAGTAAAGCCCAGGATCAGTACTTTGGAATTGACTTTGAAAGAGTTATCCCGTGATCTGACCTCCAACCCCTCCCATCCCTAATCTATCTTCACAAGCACTTGTCACATACCAGCTTCTTTTAGAAAATATGTTCCCATAAGCAGAATGCAATTAGAATTCTCTCCTGGACCTTACTATTTTAACACCTGGGTTAATTCTTCTCTACCAGGCCCCCACATGGGTACTCTGCCTCCATCCAGATCCTTTGCCTTCACAGCATTGTTTACTCAGGCTCATATAATTGTTTGGTTCTGAGGAGTTCTTTTCCCACAATGCCCATCTCTCCCATCAGAACTCTTCCATATCTTTAACTTTAACTTGAAAAATTCCCAAGTGTATGTTTCTTCTAAGCGTATGTCTCAAGTGTTTATTACTTTTATTGCCCTGTTGTTTTATTTTCTTGTCAAAATAAAACACAAATACACGCATTCACAGCTCAACATATAACCCCAGAGTTCTCACATATTTAATAGCTCATGGATGAAATAGAACTGAAGACAATTACAAAAGAATTCTTAGCAGAATATTAATTAATTATTATTATTATTACTATCATCACTACTACCACTATTACCATTATTGTTACTTGAAAAATAAAGTTGTTTCTTGTGAGTCCACTTTTTAACTGGTCTTAGTCCAAGAATTAACATCAGGAAGCACCTCCTTCGTTTCTCTTGTGTGCTTGTAAAACAACTCTACAGGAACGGAGGTTCTTTTTTCTATAACTAGTAGTCACACAACCACACCTGGGACATCACTGCACTTTAAATAACTTTGTCTCTAATACACTGCAGTTTTTGAAAGGATACATTTTCAATGTGACAGTCAGAGTTTCTTTTTTTTTTTCTCTCTCCGAGAGTGATGCATAAATCTCAGACATTACCTGATCAGTAGTCCTGAAGCTTAGGAAAGCTGACTTAATTATTGTCTCTTAATACAGACACCTAAAGATCAAATAAATTCAGATTACGAAGTTACCACGTAGTGTCTAGTGTTTTCTAGGTCCGTAATCACGTCATCTGCAAAAAGTAGCACTTGTACTTCTTCATTCCTAATTTAAATTCCTTTTATTTATTTATTTTACTTGACTTCTCTGGCTATGACTTCCAGTATGATGTTGAATAAGAGCAGCAAGAGTAGATATCTTTGTCTTGCTCCTGATATTAGAGTAAAAGTTTTCAGTTTTTCACCATTATGTATAATATTATACTTAATATTAATATATTTAATGAAGATTTGTCATATATGGCCTTAATTATATTGAAACACTTTCCTTCTATACCCATTTTACTGAGGCTTTTAGTCACAAATGGATGTTGTATCTTATCAAATGTCTTGTCTACATCTATTGATAAGATCATATGATTTTTATTCTTTATTTTGGTAATGTGGTGTATTACATTGTTCCATCAAAACACCATTAGAGACAATAAATAAACACAATAAAGTTGCTGAATACAAAATGAATGTACACAAAATCCACTGCATTTCTATATACTAACAGTGAAATTTCAGAGAAAAAAAATTAAAAACCAATTATTTTGCAATTAGAACAAAAAGAAAAAAATATGTAGAAATAAACTTAACAAAGGATGTGAAAGAACAATATACTGAAGAGTACAAAGAATTATTGAAAGAAACTGTGTAAGATGCAATGAAATGGAAAGATATTCCATGTTCATGAATTGGAATAATCAGCATAGTTAAAATGTCCATATTACCCAAAGCAATAAACAGATTTAATGTAATCCCAATCAAAATCCCAATGTATTGTTAAAGAAATAGAACCAAAAAAAAAAAAAATCAGATTTGGATGGAACCACAAAAGACACCAAATAGCCAAAGCAATCCTGAGAAAAAAGAATGGAGCCAAAGGTATTACACTCCCTGACTTCAAATTATACCACAAAGTAACAATAATCTCAACAAAATGGAAAAGGAACCAACCATATGGGAAAACATATTTGCCAATTACACCTTGGACAAGTGTGTGATCTCCAAAATATAAGAATGGTGGAAAAGGAGCAGGGATTAAGAAGCATAATGGGTAGGAACATAATAGACAGGGGCATGTTAAAAAGAGCATAGGAAATGGAGAAGCCAAAGAACTTACACACACAACCATGGACAGCCCTAAGGGAGGACTGTTGGAGGGAGGAGGAATCCTGGGCAGAAGTGTGTAAAGGGGGGAAAATTGGTACAAGTATAATAGCATCAATAAAATAGATTAAAAAAAAAAAAACCTCACATCACTCCACACCAGGAAAACAAGCAATCCAATTAAAAAATGGGCCAAGGACCTGAACAAATACTTCTCCAAGGAGAACATACAGAGGGCCCATAGACACATGAAAAATGCTCAACATCAAGAAGAAGACAAAAAAAGAAAAATGCTCAACATCAGTAGCCATCAGGGAGATTCTAATTAAAACCACAATGAGATACCACTTCACACGGGTCAGAATGGTCATTATTAACAAATCAATAAACAAGTGATGGTGAAGTGGTAGAGAAAAGGGAACCCTCATACATTGTTGGTGGGAATGCAAACTGGTACTGCCACTGTGGAAAATAGTATAGAATTTCCTCCAAAAATTAAAGATGGAAGTGCTTTTTGATCCAGTGATCCCACTGCTGGGACTATAACATAAGAATCCTGAATCATCAATTCAAAGGAACCTGTGCACCCCAATGTTCATAGCAGCACAATTTACAATAGCCAAGTGCTGGAAACAGCTTAAGTATTCATCAGAAAATGAGTGGATAAAAAAAATGGCAGTACATTTACACAATGGAATATTACACAGTAGAAAGAAAAAAGGAGCTCCTATCCTTTGCAACAGCATGGATGTAACTGGAGAGAATTATGCTAAGTGAAATAAGCCAGGAGGTAAAAGACAAGTACCATATGAGCTCACCTACAAGTGGAACCTAATCAACAAAAGAAACAAATGACCAAAATAGAACCAGAGACTTGGACACAAAGAATAAACTGACAGTGACCAGAGGGGAAGGGGAAGGGGGATAATAGAGGAAAGGAGGAGAAGGGGCAAGCAAAGGAACATGAATAGAGGACTCATGGGCATAGACAATGGGGAGGATTGACTGTGGGAGTGGGGTGGGGCAGAGTAGGGGTGAGCAATGGGGGAAAAGGTGGGACAACAGTAACTGAACAACAATAAATTTTAAAACACACACAAACAAAAAGATCCACTTCCATGTGTATTTACAGTACAGAGTACTCTAAAATTTAAAGAGCTCAACCTAACACATTAAAACTAAATTTCTGCTATTAGAGAAGCAATCCTTTCAGTCTACTTCACATAGTTATAAGACTGTTATCTGTTCTTAGGGAAATGGGGAAGACTACATGTGGAAGACAGATAAGAATTTGAGGCAAAACCGAGAAGATTTTCTTTAAGATGACATATCAATGAAATGAAGGAAATAAAGAGATAACCTGTAGCACAGCCAGGAAATCCACTGAGCCTCTGTGGCCAGACCTGATAACAACATAAAAGAGCAGATTAAAAAGTTACCTGTGAATTTTTGTTACAGGGTCTCTAGCTTCAAATTAGTTTATCCTCTGACTTATCAGGTTGTGTGAATCTTAATTACTCTTCCTCAGACTAATGTATTTCTAAGACCCTTCGTGTCTGCAAACAATCTCTCCATTTTTCCAGAAACCCAGAGAGTGAATCAAAGATCTTGTGTAACTCCTGCATTTCTCTTGTACTTTTGGAGCAATATCTTCCAAAATCTTGTCAATTTCTCCTTGTCCACAGCTGTTTTATCATCTCATTTTTCCAATGTCATTGCTTCTGACATTGTCTAAATCCTCACTTATAAAGCTATTTCTTTACAAAAGCCACTCCATGGTTTTTCAAACATTCATGCTCATGTGTTCTCTAACATTCATTTAATAACTATTTAATAAATAAGTTCTTATCATAATTGTTCTAAATACTGTGTACTTAAAATAAATGATAAAGGGAACAAAACTTTCTCAAGATTCATAATTTTGAGGTAAAAATACAGAAAATTAATAAACCATCAACAAAATAATTTCAGAAATTATTATTTGCGAAGAAAATTAATATCTGAACTTAATGAGAGAGGGACAAAGTTATATCAGGAATAGTCTCACTAAAGAGGTAGTATTTGGACCAGGGCCAGAATGAAAAGAAGGAATCTGCCATGAGAAGCTAATAGGATATAAATTTGAAAGTTAGAATAGTGAATCTAAAACTCTGAGGAAAGTAAGTAGGTATGCTGGTGATACAAATTATGGATAAATGTGGTTGATGTATATATAGCGTAGGTGAGAATGGTAGGATATATTGTTGCAGAGAAAGCATAGACCTAATAACTTAGAACTTGTCTTCGGTGGTAGAGAGTGAAAAGCTATTATGGAATTTTAATCCTGGTAATGACATAATCTAAAAACCTTGTATACTCTTAGATAGACTAATATTCCTAGAATTATCTGTTCATTGCAAACAATATTTTGCTCAGGTGTCTTTTATTGTCTGCCAACAAAAGTAATCTTTTTATCCGTTAAAGTCATCCAGCACTGCATGTGTATGTGTGTATGTCAATTATAAAGCTATTTCCAATTAACTTGTCTTAAACTGGCAAAATGTAGATCTAAATCTAGGTCCCTAAGGGATAAAAACTGTATGTTCTGCCTACCATTCCATCATCACCATCCTTGACTCCTTGACATTCAGATTCAAAATAAGAGATGAGTGATAAGAAAGAGAAGAGGCTGGTTGATTTAAAATGCATGTAGCTTTCATTTGGTGACTGGATAAAATGGTTCAGTGCCATGGATAGTCTGTTTACTTTGTTTAGGAGCATAATGAGAAGCCATAGAACTTGTGAAGACCAGTGCCGTTGACAACCTACGACTACAATAGTCAATGGTCTCTCATCCTCATTGCAAAGACATAAGGTGAAATTAGAAAGTGATTCACAGGACAAATTCTGATCACTGTGTAAGGGCAATAAATGCCTAAATGAGTTAAAGTTGTCAACAAATGACACTCAAACTTATAAAGCGTAAAGATCTTAAGCCTTGAAATGAGAGTTTCACTCAAGGACTGAAGGTCAAGACTCCCTGAGCAAGCTAGCAATGACTCCTCTGAAAGAGATTGAGTTAATGCCACTCCTACATGAGGGTCCACAGGTCAGGGCATGGCCTCTTCTTTATAGATTCACCCAGGCTGGAAGCTCTCAGTCATCTCCTACCACCTAATTCCTTCTCATCTACCACAGTCAATCAGATACCATGACCTCTTCACTCGTTCTTTGCTCATTTTTTATGTTTTATAAGCCTCACTGCTCTTCTTGGGTTTAGCACATTATGTATATTTCCTGAATTAGCACCCATGTCTAGTCTCTGTAATTTTGAATTTATTTTTGTGTACATTAGGTTTCTTCCCCAATCTTATTTCTTAAGTCATTTAAAGTTCTAAGAATATTTATTGTTTACTCTTGCCAATAATGAGTAAAAAAAAAATAGTTTAAAAGAGATGGGGGGGAAATGCAGGCAACTGTACTTGAACAATAAAATAATTTTTAAAAATAATAATAACTTTTTTTATATATTTAGGGCTTTGCATAATCTAGTGTTTCCTAGTATACCCTACCTATGTCTTATTCTCTCTTCTCCTTCCAGAGAGACATTTTTTGCAAGTCATCAAGCCCTAGCTTGCTGGTTTGGACTGTGAGCCTTTGATAGTATCTTAACTCCTACATGAAGGCTTCGCCCTTCTTTTGATTTAAAATTCACATGATATCCTAACTTTAACTTAGCTTTTGTGCGTATTGCATTCAATCATAAGATAATACACAATGATTTCATGTGTTTCAGCCTTGGCTCCCCAGTGAGACAGGGAAACCCTTCTGGAGTGTGCAGGCTGTTGTTGGTGAATAAGGACTTTTTCTGGAAAGGTCCCAGCCATCCTTCAACTCATTCTTTTATCTCCAATTCTGCCTCACAAGACATATGCCAAGTTGTGTGGTTTAAAATGTCCATTAGCACAACCTGAAATAGTAACTGAAGCTTAGACCTTGGATCCCTACAATTTTCTTTTCTTGTTTTTTGGTTAAATGTATTGGGTTGATAGGATAATACAGGTTCCAACTGCACAGTTCTATGAGCCGTCATCTGTATATTGCATTGTGTGCCCACCACCCAAAGTCTGAACTCTGACATGATTACAAATCTATTTTTTTTTTCAGGCACTGCTTACCACCTTCTTCTTTGCCCTCTACAGTAATTCTGTCACACTGCAGTGTAAAGCCATGCCCACTTAATTAACCCTTTCCCAACTATGGAAAACTTCCCCATCTTGCCATCCTCCCAGACCCTCTAGAATCCTTCCATAATGCACACTTCTCAAAAGAGCTGTTTCTTCCCATGTTTCTCCTCTAACACAAGAGAAAAAGATGGAAAAGATACAGTATAACTTATGATTACTGGATAGAATGTACTTTATTAAACAGAAGATGTGCTGTCAAGACCAAACCCCAGATCCCATTTTCAAAAGGCAAGTGGGCACTGGTGAACTGGAAAGAGGATTCAGTGGTACTTGTGGGCCAGAGCATTGGCAACTCCAGCCACCAGCTTCTGCCAAGCTGCCTGCACATCAGAAGTGAATTCCTTGCCAAAATGAGAAGCCAGGATGATCACCAGCACGTTGCCCAGGAGCTGTTAGGTGAAAGATAAAATAAGTAAAAGTTCCCAAAATAAACTGTAGGAAACGCTGGCTTAATACCTGAATGCCCTGCCAAATCTACACCTGAAACTGCTGTAAGGGTTGTGCTAACCAATAAACTCAAACAAGCTAGTCCCTAACTTTAATATGTTTTCTATGATCTCTCCATTCAACATTCTCCCTACCTATATCTCCATCTTCGCTTTTATTTTACCATTTTTATTTGTACTTCTCCCTCCGTACCTCCCTCCCTCTCTCATTTACCAATTGCCTAACTCCTGTAAGCATAAGATTTCAGGGCTGCATGGGCTCTCAGAGTGAATTCAGCTAGTCTCCAAACATTTCCAGAAAAAAGATTTACTTGGTTACAATACTGACATGTAATTGAACATATTTTAGAGAAGTTGTATTTTTTGAGACATTCTGTCTAAATTTTTTTCTCCAAATCTCTTCCTGAATTTTAATCATCGGGCAACTCATAAAATAATGCATTTCTCCTTCCCTGAGATAGAAGTTTACCTACCAAAAGCCAAATTTTATTCCTTCTTAGACAAGTTTGCAATTCTCTGGTATTATTCTCTAGGATAAACACATCCAGTTTTGACAAGAGTTTTTTAAAAGTTTTAAGCAATCTCAGGTTTCTTGTCACTTGTTACTGTCACCAGTCTTAAGTCAAGATGACCTTGATTTTCTCCCTGGTAATCTGCCCTCCTAACCCCATAACTCATAAATTCTGAGATCTTTGTTGGTTTTACCATAAAAGACTCAACTTCCATTATTACCCTGAAGTAAAGAAGCAAAAAAGAGCACATAAACATTTTCTGAACTCACCTTGAAGTTCTCAGGATCCACATGCAGTTTGTCACAATGCAGCTCACTCAGCTTAGCAAAGGTGCCCTTGAGGTTGTCCATGTTCTTAATAGCATCTCCAAAGGAGGTCAGCACCTTTTTGCCATGAGCTTTGACCTTGGGGTTGCCCATTATGGCAGAGGAAGAAGACAGGTTGCCAAAGTTGTCAAAGAACCTCTGTGTCCAGGGGTAGACGACCAAAAGCCTATAGAATGGAACCATAGCAGATAAAAAAATCAAAGACTCTCAAAAGAATTAAGACTTTCCTGATCAATTTCTCAATCCTCATATTCACCATCCTCACCCATGCATTGAATCCCAGTTCCTACCTGCCCAGTGCCTCGCCTCCAGCCTCCTCCACATTTATTTTGCTCCACACATTAGTGATAGCAGCCTTCTCCTCACTAGTAAAATGCACCATGATGTCAGATCTGAGAGCCTACAGAGATCGCAGAAGTGCTGAAAGCAGGTATGTCTGCTGCTGGAAGGGGTAGCCTTTTATTCTTTACTGCTCACCTTCTGGCCCCTTGCTCCCCTTAGTACTTGGAAGTCATTGGTCAAGGCTGAGCTGTGTCCCTTAGGGGTGGAGTCAGGTCAGAAAAGGGTCAGCAATGAAGATTGTACTCTGGTTTCTGATTATGTGTTTGGTTCCCGAAACATCCTCCCTTTGTTTGCTGCTTCTTCATAGTCAATACAATTTTTCATTCATTCACCCTCTTGTCTTCCCATGTCATCCTCCAGAATAACATTTACCTCTCCCATTCTCTTTCTCCAAGTAAGAACCATAGAGAGGAGCTAAGTTCAACACAGGGAGAGAGTTCCAGTCAAAACAGCTTAATATTTGTGTTAAGGATGCTGACAGGGGCAAGAACAGGGTCAAGAAAAAAAATACAATTGACATGGAATCTCAGCCAGTTCTGTCTCTTTTCAGAAGTTATCCTTGTAACTAAACTTCTGCATCTTAGTTTTCCAAGAGAAACAAAACACATACATTGTTATCTCAGGAAGCTGAATAGTATAGCAAAGGATTTACAATAGGATGGAGACCTCAATCCCAAATCCCAATACCTAAGGGTGCTTTCACAAACAATAACAGAATGAGTTTACATCCTATGCTTCTCAGGAACCCTCTCTCTCTATGTCCATTCTCTGTGACTATAGAGGAAACTGGCTATTTTAGGGAAATTGCCCTGAGCTCCTTCCTGATTTTCTGCCCTACTTACATATCTTTGTACAAGAGAGACAATTTAGGAGTCTGAAGTTTTTTGAAAGCAGGATTAGTGATCAAACTAAAGAATAGATGAATCAATGTTCATTAGGCTAGGAGTGGGAGTATGTTTGATGTTTGCTGTAGCCATAGATGTTAGAGGCTTTAAATCTCTCTAGCGTCCTTATGTTTGGATGCCCTTACTCTCTTTTGTGTTCCCTAGTACTCATCATGAAACAGAGTCTGCACCTGTAACCTTTTCAGTTGCTATACTGTTATTACATTTGAGTTTGGTTGCTATTGGTGGTGAGGAAAGGAGGAGAAGCATTCTATGTGTATAAATAAATCTGTTTTGTGGGCCAGCTGTGACCTTCACAAGTGTTTCTTGGTGTTTTTATCCCTTAAGAAAGTCCGGAAATACCCCCTGGGTTAGACCATATAGCCTAGGATGACAGGATTCTAGGGTGAGAAAGATATGTGATCACTAAAGTGAAAGAACAATGAATAAACAAAAAACAGCTGGCTATTCAGTAAAGAATAATCCCTGGGTTAATACGAGTTGTTTTTTGTTGTGTTTTGTTTTGTTTTGTTTTTAATCCATGGTGCTAGGGCTCTAGGTTTCCAAAGAGAATTTTCTATAGATCCACAATGTCAGGAAACTGACCTTTCCTTAGACCTTGGGTATGAAGATCAGACATAGACAAAGCCCAGGAAATAAAAACACAGTCTCTAAAGATCAAGACCTTGGGAAACAAGTCTCTGCCTAAAGCAGATCCTGTGAGTATATGCCATTTTCCTGCTAATGCAGACGGTGGACACCAGTCTTCTCTTGGACTCAGGGTATGGGGTTGGTCTGCCTCCTGCACCTTCACACCCTTTGCAAGGCCCATGACTCTTCTAGTAAAGGCCTTTGGGACCAGAGCAACTTGCCTCCAGGGATCTGCCCCACCTTTTGTTCCCTTATTGCTACAGCAAAAGACTTTAAAGAAAGATTATAAGGTTGAAAGACAGCATATCTATAGCTCACTACAAGGCTCAGGAATTCTGATTCTGAAGTCAGGTAGGCTGAGTGTAGTCTCATTGTTGCTTAAGTACTTGTTGATTAATACTAAATTATCTCAGATGCTCATTTTGAAGCATCTTATTTATTTCTTTTATGAAATATCATGATTATTTCCTTCCATTCTTGAATGAAAAACCCAAATTTAGAGAGATAAGTGAAATAGTCATTCAGGATAGATTAGAAAGAGTAATGGTCAGAGAAAAATATAAACAGTCAGTTAAAATAGTTATTTATTATTTATAAAATTAAAAATTAATAAAATAAAAAGCACATTATATCTAAAAGTACTTAAAAAGACTTTTAAATAGAAACTCTGGGTGGGTCATGCTGATGCTTGCCTTCTTTCTGCCACCATCTTGGTTCCATGCTCCCACACAAAATGCCCAGTGAAGTCACAGAAACCGTCCTGCTACAGAGCAGGAGTAGCCACAGTACAGGCTGAGACAGGGTTGGAAGCAGAATCTGGCAGTGATGAATCAGTGCCAGAACTCAAGGAACAACATGCCACACAGGCAACCATACAATGAGCCCAGCAGGCAGCAGCAGCTGAGATCAATGAACCAGTCAGTAAACAAAACAGAGCCAGAGTGAAAAGAAGGCATAAGAGGCTGTGTCCAAACTGGGTCTTTAACTGGCTACAAAGTTTATAGGATCACTTTCCAGAAATCTAAGAATATCCTCTTTGTCATCCCAAAACCAGATGTCTATAAGGGCCCCGCCTCAGATACCTACACAGATTTGGGGGAAACCAAGATCGAGGATTTATCTCAGCAATCACAGCTAGCAGCTGCTGAGAAATTCAAAGTTTGTGGTGAAGCTAGTGCTCTCCAATGTTCAAGAAAACATGCAGACTCCAACTGTACAAGAGGAGAGTGAAGAGGAAGAGGTTCATGAAACACGTGTGGAAGTTAAGAACATAAAACTGGTCATGACACAAACAAGTGTGTTGAAAAGCTGAAGAACAGTCCAAACCCTGGAGAAGAACAGTAATAATATTGCAAATTCTATCAGGGAATTAAAAATGTAACCATCGAAAACTGAGGACCTTTTTTTGGTGCTTCAAAAGAGTAACTGTGCCTTGGCTTATAATTTGTGCTGTTTCTATCATTAATAAAGTTATGGCTTCTTGTGGAATGAAACAATGTTTTGAAATTTGTTCAAGATTAATCCCTGTCTTACAGGGTATTGAGTAGCATTTATACTTTTATAAGTGCTGTGCAGAATTTTAATTAATGGAAGATGGCTCTTTTTAGCAGGGAAAAATCAAGTATTTTCTTAAATTTTACTAGCTAATTTATGACATGTATCCTAATCCTATGGGGCAAGTATTGTATTATCCCAAGGCTGGAATTATACCCTAAGAATCATGAATCACCAATTCAAAAGAATCTATTCCCCCAGTGTTCATAGCAGTGATATTTATAATAGCCAAGTTCTGGAAACAGCCTAAGTGTCTATCAGTAAATGAGCTCATAAAAAACAGTGGTACTTTTACACAATGAAACATTATGCAGCAGAAAGAAGGAGTTCCTACCTTTTGTGACAGAATGAATGGAAACTGTAGAATATTACGCTAAGTGAAATAAACCAGGCAGTGAAAGACAAATACCGTATGATCTCACCTATAAGTGGAGCCTAATAAACAAAATAGAACCAAGGACATGGAAATAAAGAACGAAATGACAGTGACCAGAGGGGAGGAGGAGATAATGGGGGAAAGAAGGAGAAGGGGAGAATCAAGGAACATGAAGAGAAGACTCATGGGCATGGAAAATGGGGAGAGATTGACTGTGCGAGTGGGGTGGAGATCAGGGCAGGGGAGAGCAACAGGGAAAAAGGCAGAACAACTTTAACTGAACACTAAAAAAAAGTATTGTCTTTAGGCGCTATTAGTGTGTAGAATTATGTAAATCACATTATTGCTAGATAAAATAGGTCTTTAACCCCACTGAATTTTTTATACTATTATCCCAGAAAAATACTTTAAATGTTAATCTTCATCACAAATTATTTTATTTTTAACTTTAAAATTGGAAAATTTTAGGCAGGTTTTATAAGTCACTGAAAGTACAAAAAACTGCTTAGAACTTTTGATTGGAGAGGAAAGCAGTTCCTCTGTTTCCATTGTGCATCTGAATTTATGTTCTTACGATAGAAATAAGTGAGATCAAAGGTATTGTCAGGTGTTACATTAGGCTGAAATAACTTGGAGAAAAGTCTTGCAGTTGCCATGCAGGAACCAATGAACAATTATTGATATGATTGCACAGAATGAGCAAATAGACCACACCCTGTGGTGAGACAACACTACTGCTTTCTGCATCTTCTTTTACAAAGGTTGTATGTGACTCTGAACCAGAGCTAGGACTCGTTCTGAGTGACATCTTTTAGTTGGTGACTTGGACATTGATGGTTTGACTGACCTCTGTCTGGGACCAGTGTGCTCACGGTGTAGCCAGATGCAGATACATGTTAATTAAGCCAGAGGCATCTTCACTGGACAATGGAAATGGAAAGTTGGAACAGACCAGTTATTGCACTTTTCTATGTGGTATACCTTAAAGTTTAAAGCTTGAATCTAGCAACTGAGAAAGTTATGCATTTTTTATTTTACCCTGAAATATAGCTTTACTTTCTTGGTTTTCTTGATGTTTTTTGACCTTAAGTAAAATTGCCTTTACTTATTTTTATTATTAAAATTCTGAGAAATCTGTGGTGTTTCTATTTTAAATAATATTGCTAATGTATTCTATGAACTAATAACAACATAGAAAAAAGTCTCTGAAAGAGTCAGAAGAAATGACACCATCATTGGAGCCAGTGCTTTCTAATTTTCCTTTGTCTCAGTTTACTGCACAACCATAGGTCTTTGGTCCATATGTCATGGCTTATACCCAAGACCTAAGTGAAAATTTATAAATTTTTGTTCAGTTATAGTTACTATGAATTATACATAAATACAATATTTCAGTTTCCACTTAGGGTTGATTCAAAAGGACTTTTCTAGACATAGAGCTTAGAAATCTTCATTCTAAGAATTTTATTTTTCAGAAATGAAAGAAAATGATTGATTCTGTGCTAAGGTTCTATCTTACTGTGAGAAGGTTTGGAAATTCTTGGTGACTTTGGAATTCTAAAATACATTACTGACTTTTTTTAAACTTGGGAAATCTTAGTACTTTGGGCATTCAGTATTGGAGCTGTAGCATAACATGTGGCCTTAAAAAAACCCTATCTCTCTGGCAATGGTTACATTTGAGGTTTGGTAAATAAGCAGGGTGTAAATGGAAGCTGCAATGAGGAATTATGAGTTATCAGAACCTTTGGTTTGTATGACCTAGTGGGGGTGATTAATGAGTGCTCCTCCCAACAACCCCTTGTAGCCCTTCCTAATTCTAGCCCTAAAAAGGTTCTTTCTGAAACTCAAAACCCACAACCCCTACTGTATAGAGCCTGAGGCATATGAAAGGGAAAGGAACAGCACTTATGTTTCTAGACCAACAAGCTACTGCAGCTCTCCTCTGTACAGGCATCTCAGCCAGGCCTTGGTGGCACTAGTCTTTTCCTGCCCGTTTTTTTGTTCATTTCTTTCTTTGATTATTCATTTTGTTTCTTCCTCTTCTTCTTATTTATTCATCTGTTTTCTGAGGCATTGGAGGCACTTATTTTGTTTTGTTTTTAATTAACAGAGGCAGACAGATGCAGTGTTTTTCTCCTGGGGACTTGAGCGGGTGAGAGCTGAGAGCTGGGTGGGGTCAGAAACTGTGGGCACAGATAAGGGCTCAGGACCACACAGAGCCTTGGCAAAGGAGGGGACTAACTAAAGACAGTGAGAGCCGGAGTGTTTTCCTTCTTGCCTTCAAAGACCCCATCCGCAGTTCCTACACAAGTAGATTAATGAAAGTGCTTGAAGAAGATGTACATATGCCCTGTTACCCAGCACTGGTGTTTTCATGGGTCAAGTATAGAAAACCTCACACATGCATAAAAAAGATGTGTAAAAAATAAATAAATAAATAATTTAAAAAGATGTGTAAAGATGCTCATTGTAACATTGTATCAACAAAAGAGAGGAATAATATAAATGTCTGTCAACAGTAAAAAAATAAAAAATAAAATAAAATTCTGTGACTCTCCGGTAATCTGTGATAATGAGAAAAAAAAAGTGCCTGATGGTCCTGCAAGATTAACTCCTCAGAAATGCCTAATAAATGCGATCTGCGTAATACGTGTGTAAGTGTGTTTATGAGTATATGACTATTGTCAGAACATAAAGGCCACAGTGACTAGTTAACGTGAAGATTCAGAAAGCTAGGAAAATAAATAGCATTCTTCAAATTAGTTGAAATTAAACATATATTTAGTGACAAAAAAGAGAGACTCAAAGTTTCCTAAAAGAGACAGATGACTCCCAGGTTAGAAACTCTTAACTATAATCTTATGTGATTTTCTGCTATATAAAAAGAGGTGTGTAAATCTTTAGAGAATTGGCCAACAAAAATGTATAGGAGAAGAAAAGTCAAGGACAGTATAGAAAAAATAACTTGCTCTGTTGGTTTAGAGTCTAGATATGCTTTGAGCCTCACATAATGTTCATGTTCACGCCAAGGTTATCCTTCTCATGCAGATGAATAAATAGGCCCTATCTGACCCATTTGGCAAGATGATTACTTAGTATGATTGCACCAGCTACTTGCCTCCATACAGTTTATTTTCTCTACTTTTACCTGATTGATATAAGGAAAGAATTTATTGTTCAAATAAATTAGTATTATAGTTATAAATCTCAATGTAAATTAATAAATACGTACTCTGATTTCCATTCTGGTCTTGTGTGCTTTTCTTTTAGTCAAAATAAGCCTCCAAGAGCCAATCACATCCTATAAAATGAATTGGTCATCTCCTAGAACTCAATAATCTTATCAAAGACCCTGCATGTTTCGATCTAACTAGCTCTAGTTGGCCTTACCTCTTTGAACAACATTCCACAGATTTCTTTGTATGTATATAGCAGTAAATGTATGTATATATATCTTGGAACTTGTAGTTGTGTGTGTGTTTGGCTATGCGCTCATTTATTCAACACTGCAAAAATACTAAGAATACAAAAGTAAAGTAATGATTTCTTTTTTTTCTGTTTCATGTCTTCTTTCACACTCATATCTCAGTCCACATCTACAAGATTCTGTGCAAAGTGGGTGTTCAATTGTAGACTTCTGGAAAGGTGAGAGCTGGAAAAATCCTTTAGCCATCCAGCCCTGCCACATCTTTACATACAAGGAGAAACTAAGGTTCTGCCCTGGGTTAAATGGTACATGAGAAAGGGTCAGGGACCTCACTAGCAAAGATCCTATGCTTCAAATTACTTTGAGAGCATTTGATTAATGACTATATTTTATGAACTAAAGATCCATGCATACCTACTAATAAGAGATTTTGGTTTACTTCCAGGTGTATTAGACAATCTGCAAGATGGATATCTGATAAGTAATGACTGATAATTCTATGGCATATATTAGGACAACCAGAAATAACCTTTTAAATCAGAAGGGAATACATTTTAAGACATGTCTCATTCTGTTTCAAGGGTCCATTTCTCTCTGTGATACTGGTTTGGGTGGAGTTATAGTCCTGCATTAAACTTCTCCTTCTCTTGCCATCTGTCCTGCAAGCCTCCTGCTGGGGACCCAGATAACAGTCATCACTGAAGGCAGAAAACATACGGCCACACACCCCGAGTGTCAGCATGACTCAGCATGACTCAGCATGGCTGCCCTGACACCAGATCCTTGCCTACAATGACATGTAGATCGTGAATATAGGGAGCATGGCACTGACTCAGACTGGGGCCCTGGAAGTAATGTCTATGCTCAGACTGGAGGCAACAATGGAGGCTTAGACAAAAATGGAAAATGAAGCTTATTTAATCAAAGCTGAGGAGACTAGAGAAGGTAGAGAGAGCTGAGCTTATAGAAAGTACAGTCATGTAGGAAATGTTTTTAGAGTATCTTCATTGTTCAGACACTAATTTTAATGCTTAAATCATAAATAAGAATAAGATATGTATCTTGCCTTCCAGGAGTCCTGGTCAAAACAATAGTTAATTATAATCCAATATTGTATTATCTTTTACACTTGATAAAGATTTATATGGGAGGAAGAAACTATGATTCCCTAGGTTATTTTTAGGAAGTAAGGAATGGACCAAAGATTTTACAGAATTAAAGAGATTTAAGCTGGGCCTGGAGAGATGAAAATGAATTTTTCATGGTGGAGAATCCCTATTTTCCATTTCCCTTCTTATGAGTTATATGGAACTGCTAAAATATAGTGGAAAAGAGTGATTTGGTCTAAGAGAGAAACCCTACTGGTATGTGGTCAGAGAAGAAAACTTCATCATTCATCCCAATCCTCCTGTCCTCCTCTCTTCAACATCAGAGGTTTCATTAGTAAGGCTTGGGGTCAGGACAAATCACATAAAGGAATAAGGCATCAGGTAGGGTGTGCAATGAAGGCAAGCCCAATCCTAATAAAATAGGGTAATCAATGCTTTAGCCAAATGTTGCCATGAGACATTGGGAGGGGCTAGTGAACCCAAAACTATCTAGCTCCTAATATAAGCTTGAATAAGTTGCATATTATCTCCATGTCTCTAAAACACTGGGTGAAATTATGACTTAGTTCATATGGTTGTTATGAGGAATGATTTCAGTTATTGCATAAAGAAATAGGTACATAGTATATGATCTGTTATCTAATGTTATAAATATATACATATAACTATGAGGGTCACATCTTACTTTAAAAAATTATTGGGAATGCAAATATTTTGAGGAATTTCTTTTTTTCTTTTATTTCCTTTATTTTTAAATAAATAGTATATATGTTTAAAGTGTACCATATGATGGTATGATATACATATACATAATGAAGTGATTACTACTATAAAACTAATTAACGTATCTTTCCTCAGTTACCATTTTGTGTATGTGATGAGAGCACCTGAGACCTAATCTCTTAGTAAACATTTGATACTGTATCACTAACTATAGTCATCGTGCTGTGCATTAGATCTCCAGACTTATTCATCCTATGTAACTGCAACTTTGCACCCTTCGACCCACATCTTCCTATTTCCTACCCTTCCATTTTCTTCTTCTATGTTTTTGACTTATTTATATTCTATATACAAGTAAGATTATGCAATTTTTTCTTCTTCATTGTGCCTGGAATTCTTTTAACTTTAAATATTGACACTAGATTCAGTTTATTTTGAAACACTACTCAGTGTTCCCTAAACAATTCCATGAGAGATACTTAGATAATAGGCCATGATGTTACAGCTTCCAGTCTACCTTCTCTCTCTCTCACCCTCTCGTTTGCCTCTTCCCTTACTCACTGTCCTTGTCATAGTGCCCTGCTAGTCTTCTTTTGACCAGTGAGTGTCTCCTGAGGCAATCTGAGACCTTACATTGTGGTATAGAAGGAAAAATATCCATGGCTGATTTTTGAGAGTGAGGAAGTACATCAACTCAGACCAATATAGATGGTAAATGACCTATAAAATTGATGCTGAGTTCCTTCTTTTTTAATGAAAAATTGATACTGAGTTCCATTTGCTTGCAGATGAAAAAAAACATGTGAAATTAACACATTGAGAAGTCTTACACTGATGACATTTGGGAAGACTCTTGTTCTCAGGTTCTGCAAAGGGAGATGCAGGAAACTTGCAGAGTTCTATTTTTTGTATTTCTAACTTATCACACAGCATTGTTCCTAGCATGGTTTAGTGTTCTCAGTGCTCAGCCTTAGTTAGAATGTCACACAGACTTAGATAAATAGATGTGCACATGTTTGGGGGGTACTGAGTTTCTAAGTTACTGCTGGGTAAACAGAGAGGCAGTGGGTTAGGACTGTGTTGTAACAGAAGAGTAAAATAAGTAAGTGTTCTCTTCCTTAACCAACTCCACAGCTTAGCCAAGAGGTCATTTGGACAGGTATAATCCTCCAGTGTTATCAGGGACCTACCTATATAACTTATAATTGGACAATCTTTGTCATCGAAGATAGAGCCTCTTTCTCTTCTGAACTGTTTCCAATTGTTTTTTCTTCTTTTTCTTTCAAACTTGCCTAAGGAGATGTAGCCATGTTGAGGAAGTATGTCTGTAACCGTGGCTTGAACTCTGATCTCCAATCTCTAAGCTGTGAAAATGGGCAGTAGAGGGCAAGGATACCTGCTTCTGTTTCTTGGGTCCACAGTAGATGTCTGTGCTGACATTTGTTTTGTAAAAAGTGCAGTCTCAGCAGCAGCAGCAGAACTAGGCCTTCATCCGAGCCTCACTGCTTACTAGCTCAGTGAGCTTGAGCAGGTTATTCCATCCAGACCACCTGCGTTCAAATCACTAATTGGATACTTATTAGTTATATGACTTCAGGAAATTTTCATACATTTCTGTGCCCAGTTGCCTCATCGGTAAGAAACATTCCTCCACTTCTGAGTATTAGTATGAGAATAAACTAAGGTGGTTCACATAATCTACTCAAATTATGTCTTAATACATACTAAACAATCAGAAATATTATCATGAGTGTGAATTACAAAATGTTCAATGATATATACTTCAAAGAACTACCATATTTAATGAGATTATTTAAACACCCTGGAATGGCACCTGCCATATAGAAGGGTTTCAGTAAGTATTAATTCCCATCCCCTTTCATTTCCCTTTGGCCCAAATCTGTCTGCTTCTTCAAGACTCTATCCTGTGGTCTTGAGTCCCTTAATCATCATCCTGTTTCCTGCTAAACTTCTGTTCAGATTCTTAGTGGACCATGTATGCTTCAGAATCTTGAGTTGTACATGCTTCCAGTAAAGTGAGGTTTTCTTTAAACTCCAAAATTGCCATTGTCTGTGTTCATATGCGTCCTGTGGCTTCAGGTGCTTCAGCTCTTAAAGCTAAGCTCCGGACTTTGAGCACAGTACTTGGGAAGATGGTCTTACAAGGGAAGAAGAAGGCATCTGTTGCACAACATCTCAGGCCATGGCCAAATTAAATATTGGACTTTGAGTCTTTCTCTACATTTAAACAGTGGTTGGTGTTATTTTCTAGAAACTATCTGCTGCTTTGAGACCTCTGGTCCCTAGGACACCTCTAGCTGTGGCCTGAATTGCTGTCACTGGTTAAGACAGTGTGTACCTCTGGATCCTCATAGTAACCCCATGAGATAGATTCAATTTTTATCCTTATTTTATAGATAACGACTGAGTTCAGAGGAGTTAAGACATTGCCCCTGGTTAATGGGAAGTCTCAAGGAATAGTAGAATGCAAATTGCTGCTGTGCTGTGCCTCTCTACCCTTCCCACGCTCACCCTGGAACTCCCAGTCTATCTCTCCTGAGACTCATGGGCTCCACCCAGAGCTCTCCACTGGACCTGACCACTTATCTGAGCCTACAGACCTATAAACCTTCTGGGTCCTGATAGCTGGCAGTTAACCCTGGCCCTGCCCTCCGTGCAGCCTCTGATAGACACATCTTACATACCAGCTCCCAAAGTCCCTGTAGGGAGGCTTTATGTTTGCTGAGTCACAGTGTTTCCTAAGTCCAAGCTCTGAGAGACTTCTGCTCTCACAGCTACACTTATTAGTATCTCCATTTCCACCTCCTTCATCCACAGCCCAGTTCCCCTATTTTCCCAGTTCCATCCATCAAATACTCCTCAACAGTGCAGCAAAGGGCTACGAGCAGTAAATTCAGTGTCTGACCTGGGTCCAAGCACTAGCATTGCCACTTTCATGTCTGACCTTAGGCAAATGCCCTGACTCCTCTGAACTTAGCCTTGTCGTCTAAAAACAAGGATAGGAATTGCACCTATCTTATGAAGTCAGTGTGAGGATAGAAGGAGATATGACACATTAGAAAGCAATAGTTTAATTGATTGGATTTTAGAATATAAAATGTCTTAACACATAATAGATTTTATCATCCATTAACCCTGTCCCATTTATTTCAACACATCAGTCGATTATTTGATTAATCCAATCAAAAAGTGTGGGGAGAGACTTCTCTTATGTGTTTCTATGTGTGCACAAGACAGCAAAGCGGAGAATAAAATATAATGGCATAGGTCTTCACAGAGCTATGTGAATATTAGGAAGTCATCAAGATCAACCTCACTTAGAGTCAAATTCCCCTCTGAAACACCCATCATATTCATACAATCATGGGTGAAACACTTTTGTGGGGATGAGTTCATGGCTTTTCCACTGAGCCCTTGTTTTTGTGAGACAGCTTAATTTTCACAAAGGTCTTACAAAAATAAAAGCCTTTTAATCCTATGTCACATAGCATAACTCAAATCTCTGTTTCAGAAGATAGCCTTTCATAGGAAAACATTCATACATTTGTTAAACCTGAATTGTGTGCATTGTAACAAACACTGCTGACATGTGAAGCACAGAGCCACAGTCCTTGATTCCACCACGCCAACCACGCCTCTTCTTCCTGACCTTAGAGAAATAAATGAAATGGTATAATTTATGCAAAGTGCCTGGCACATAACTTCAGTTATTTTTATTATTACTATTATAAATGAACAGATGCAAAGTGCAGAATGAAATAATTTGGGGCTGTAGCAAGAATGATTGCAGTTAAACACAATAAAAGTAAATATTTCTAGTGTATTTAGCATATATGTCACTATTTTAAACTCTTTGGATCTATTAGCTCAATCAATGTCACAATAATCTTATGAGAATGTTAAAATCCCATTTTACAGATGAAAAAACAGACATACAGCTAGTAAGAGGTGCTTGGTTGCCTGCCACTCAGGCAGTCTGGCTCCAGAGATTGTGCTTTTAACCATGGCTCTTTACTGCCTAAGACTTCCCTGAAGCAAAAGGTTTGAATCTTTGAAATGAATTAGTAGGGATGGCTATGTGAGGAGGGTGTCAAATTCTTTCTTAATATATATAAGAACATGGGTGAAAGGAACATCTCTTCACACATATAGCACCCAGTGGACCTGGCAGAAGAGAATTTCATAGCTGAATGAGAGGACCAAGAAACATCTGCTTGTTCAGGAATATTGGGGTCAATGGCAGTCCCAGTTTAAGAGCTGACAGAGCTGATGAATTCAATCAACAGAAATTCTGTGTTGGGAGAAGGTCCATAGATTCCAGTCTACTGCTTAGAGAAGAGGAAGCTGAAGCTCAGGGAAAGGTGGGCGCTTTCTCAGTATGATTGAATTCGCCATGGAAATGCCCACACAAGGACTCAAAGTTCCTGGCTTAATGTTCAGAACACTTGCCTATAACTGCTCATCTTGAAAGAAGGAACAGGTGGCATCTAAAATACTTTAGGTCATTTCCATGCCACAGCTAGGGCTGGGCAGATTCCAGTTCATTTCTTTAGAGGTAAACATATCATATAAATACATAAATAAGCAAACCCTCCTCAGGGGCTGGGAGGGAAAGGTTGCCCCTCCTGGGTCCTGGCCCTGCAGATAATGCTATCGGAGCCCTGACAGAGCCTCATCCCAGTGCTGGGCCTTGGAGTGAGTCAGCCTCACACAGGCCCATGACAGGCCATATCATTCTGACCTGGATGCTAAGTAGGAGGGAAGAAAGGGGGCTCATGTTTATAATCTCAGGCTACAGATATAATCTCCCTAAAAAAAAAGAACAACACTCAGAGGTCTATGTTACCCTGTATTCCCTTCGGTGTGCCTGGGCCCCGAAGTGCTCTCTGGTCCAAAGTGATGGCAAGGTCATTGCACCACACGCCACCTCATCCAAACCTCTGTTCAGGCGACAGGTGCTTCTTTTATATAATAGTTAAGGAATCATCGAGAAACTTACTCTTTCATTTTTTCCCTATTTTTCTTGCTTCAGTGGCTCAGTGGGAAAAATGTATGTTTTTTTCATGCATTGACAATAAATTTAGTTTCACAACAACATTGTTGGGTTTGTGTAAATTCAAATTGCTAGAGGCTTGAAAAGTTACATTATGGTGAGTCAAAAAAAAGCCATTATGAATTCAGAAAATAAAAGCGATCAACTCTGGGCCTCACCTTTTTATCAATACTATAAATATTATAAAACTACCCAAATTGTTGTGATAACACATATGCAGCACCTAGGCCTATGACAGAAACATGGCAGAAAATCAAAGGAAGGCTTTAAAGAGTATTTTAACAACAAATTTCTGACACCACCTGAGGACAATATATAGTTAATGTTCCAAAAATGTCACTAGGGTAGGGTTAGGATAGACGTCAGAATTTAATTTCTTATACCCAAAGAGATCTTAAAACAGAAGCAGTGGGAACTAGGGTCCTATATTCCCTCTTCAGCTGTCCTCAGACAGAAATCTCTTTAAAGAACTAGTAGTCCCAAAAGGCCACTATCTAAAGGTAAACATTGCCCCCAGAATAGAGATGTCATTTTACAAAAAACAAAAACAAAAACAAACAAACAAAAAAAAACATTAAAAAAATCAGGCATGTCCTTATCTTGTTCCCTGAAGCCATCAGAGAGGTGACCCTTGGCTACCTTCAGCATTAGAGAAGACTTGAGAAGTATCGGGTTGTGTCCTTTGGGCTGACATACTTTTCCCCTTCATCTACCAAGTTCAGTTCTCTGGTCTACCTTCAACATCCATTGCAGTAGGAGTGGGACTGAACATGCTGAGAAGCTGGGGATTCAGACCAGGAGAAATAGGAGATATTAGTGTCCATTCCTTATTAAGAGGCTCCTGAATCTTCTTAGTCCAGTCAATCCTTATGAAGGATGAACTGTGGATCAGAAATTGTTTTCAAATCTTTTGGCTGAGTTTGACATCAGAATCTAACCTAGGCACTGATAAATTAACCAATGCCAGGAATGCCAGGTCTGGGACAGTCATATTTTAAACAGGGTAGAGAGACAATCATGAAATTAACTATTTATTTTATTTATTCATGTATTCATTAATTCATTCATCAATACTTTCATCCATTTATTCATTCATATACAAAAAACCAAGAGGTTAGTATAGTATGTTAATGCTCAGGGCTCTGTGTATGTGGGTGGGTGGGTAAGAGAAGCTGTTGGGGTTGGGAGGTGGAACCAAAGTAGTTCAACTTTGCCGCCCCCTTGTGTTCTCCTCACTACCCTGCAAGTCTCTGTCAACTGCTCGGCATAATTTTGAGACTTTTGGGGAAGTGAATTCTGCCTCTCTATGTTTCAATATCTTCATATTAATCAGAAAATAATTTTTAAAATAGGAGAATATTGTCACGTGCATGAGGCAGATATCTAAAGTTAAACAAACTGCAGTTTGAATGCCATCTACATAGGACATTAGACAATTTAATTAACTTCTATGAATCTGAAGTTCTTCAGTATAAAATTGGTATAACAGTATCTGCCTTCTGCTGTTTAAATTAGACCTTAATTATCTAGAGCATCAGTGGTATTAGTACAGTGGCCAGCATAAAGTAAGAACCTTATAAATATTATAATACGAGAACCTATTGTCAAATCACAGGCATAAGAGAGCATTAGGAAACAGGCATTTCTATTAGGAAATAGAAAAGAGACTGGGTTGAATTTTCCTTTCTGCTATTTTCTAGTTACTTATTCTTGGGACTCTACTTAGTGTTTGTGTGCTTCAGTCTCCACATCTGTACAAAGAGGGTAACAATAATACCTGACTCACAGAGTTATTGTGGATGTTAATGAGTTTCTGTAAGAGCAGTGCCTTGTACATAGTGTCAACCATAACAATTGTATTATTATTACTATTAGTAGTAGTGTTATTAATACTATCTTTTAATGATTCTTCTTTGTATGTTGAGGGTGTGGGGAGTTGGAGCAAATACATGATGCTCACATATGAGAACACATGGGAATGAAAGAATGAGATTATAACATTGAGAGTTAAACTCTGGTCTTTCTCTGACAAGGTTTGGAGAAATTTAGTCCCTCCCAGAGAGCAGTGTGCAAAAGTAACTTAAAAGAAGTCACTCATTTTACATCCATGTGGTGACCAGCAGTATGCCAAGGAGATCTCTGACCCAAAACGTGTGCGAGCCATGTGCCAATGGACAGACTCACCTGTGGGTGTAAAATAAACCTCTCTTTTCCCATATATAATAAAATGAGGTTAATCTAGAAGTGATTAGAAGGCTAGGTTGTAGTTTTCATGGATAAGAGCTCCATGTAATACTCATTTGGAATATACATATATGTGTGTGTGTATGTATATGTACATACATACACACACACATATATATATTTCAAAATAAAGTTTCTTCTATAAAAACAAAGTTCAATGGAAATTTAAGAGTAGAGAATACA